>JAFFZR010005581.1:7551-30291 GCA_018397195.1 Lethrus apterus
CAAACATTAGCTTTAAACAAAAAGGCGTTGTGTGCTCATCGTCCATTGTTTTTTTTTTTTTTTGAGTTTCGATGCTCGTAATTATAACCAACATGTACAATTGCTTAACAGCATAAAGGTGTTTGAATGAATTTGTTTCAAACACATCCCAGGTGAAGGGGTCTGGGTTAGCTTTCAGCTGTTCCGTACTATTTTTTTTTTTATTTAATAAAATTTACGAATTTAAGGCGTCGAAACTCAAAACGCATCTCGTGCATCTAATTTATTTATAAATATATAAAAAAAATATAAATGAAAACATAAATGTTTAAATGTTATTGATGAAAAGGTAACATATCGGAAAGTAGATTAATTGTTGGATGGATATACCTAAGCTAGCAAGTTCTTCGTGTTTTTCTTCGCAAATTATAGAAAACGTTTCATGTAGTTAAGACATATCAATGCAAGAGTTAATTTATTTTGAGTATCGTGCATGACATAACAAGATGTCTGTATGTGTCCTCCGCATCGATTTTAAACGTTACGATGAAACGCTTTTAAATTTTGAATTTTTAAAGATGGATCCGATTCATCCGTTATATTTATTTCATTCCTAACATAGAGAATTAAGATGTACGTGTATCGTCTTTAAAAGCAAACTTTGAGAAATGATGGTAATTCCGATGTGTACTTTGAGGTTATTTTCCACTTGGTTTTGAAACGAGTTGAAAATGATGCATTTCTTGGCTTGTTCCATTTCATTACTTCGAAGTAGTTTACAAATAAATGCAGAACATCATCTTTATCTCTTTTCTAACTTGCACAAGTACAATTCCTTACACTGACTATTCCGAGCAGAAAGTAATATAAACGAATACTTAAATTTGCGATCAAAAAATAAAATAAATATCGATCAAGAAAAATATAAACTCCGGTACGTAAAAACTCTATCACTACCAGTTATAAATCTGGCTATAAAGTATGTTTATGTAAAAATCAATAAATATAACCTATAAGACACTTTATATTGTTTATTTAACAAATATTTCACGTTCCCTCCTCAAAGTTTAGTGTATCGAGACTATAAACGTACATATACCTTTATGATATTTCGTTAATTAAAATGCAAAAAAAATGTAGAAAATGCATTTTTGGGCTTTCCGAGCTTAAAAATATTGATTGTATTCCTAATTGTATATTATTGCTATTATTATATTTAAATATTTACACAGAGAGGTGATTACAGCTTTAGTTTACTTGTAATATATTAATTATACCGGGTGTTTCAAATTATCGGGACACTATTGCTAACTTCGTTATTTTTTGAGATACAGAGTTGGTTAAATTAGCAAAGATGTAGTGATTTTTCCGTTGATTGCTATGATCCACACAAAAAAACAATTGCACATCATGTTTCACACCTAACTCGGATAATAATATTTCTTTAAATGGAACACTTTGTATGTTTATGTAACAATCGGTAGAAAAGTTAGCAATAATGCCCCGATAATTTGAAACACCCCGTATATGTACGTTATTTATTATGATAGTTTAAATATAAGCATTAGTATATTTTGTTCACGACAGAATGTTAAATTCCCGGTGGAAATAATAATACTGTTTTAATTAGAAATTTTATCGTGAAATATTTTCAACGTTCTTAATATACGTCTTTACGGAAACAAAACAGGTGCTAATTTATTTGTAAATACAACGTGACTAACTTGTAACTGATTTTATTTTTCTTCGTAGGTTTTTAATTCTATTTATTTTCCAAAAGAAGTGCCTTTATATGCATAAACGGAGCATTTCGCGCATGATTTCAGCGACAAGGCCCCATCTAAATTCAAATGGTGTATAGGGTGTGTGTTGTCTAGTCCTAAATTGAAAACTTTTCGAAAATTTAGTCTTAATTTAGTAAATCATGTTAGTTTCTAGACGTATTAATAGAAAATTAAACACCCTATATATGTTTCGCTCATTCGCCAACTTGCTTATAAAAATCAGCAAATATACGATCGTGAAGGCCTTGACGATATATCAGACATTTATAATACGATAAATTTATGCTAGCTTAGTGCGATGGTTGTAATTGTACATACGAATAGTCTGAAATATACACTCTCTGTCTGTCTGTGTGTAGTTAAATTTTAATTTCGATTTCGGCTCGTTCAAAGGTAGCACGTTTATTTCATGTCATTTTATTCGTTGCATTTACGCCGTTTTTTACATTGTTTGTATTGCAATTGAGAAAAATGGTAAAATTTACAAATGTATCGTTGTGTATTCGAAGGGAATATATATAGTTTTGTGTGTGCGCTTCCTTGTAATTTTTTCCTTTTTTTTTTTATTTGTAAGGAGACGAGCGTAAATTCCTATATAAACGATTGTCTAGCGTCTGTAAATACTTCAACATTATATATTTCTTTGCAAAATGACATAATAAATGAGATATTTAATTTATAATTTGTTTTAATTTAACTTACGGTGCATTAGACACTACCTAAGCTCCAATCGCCGTCCATTTCCCTCCTATTCTTGTTGATTGTCAATTTATGACAATACAATTTATTATTATTATTATATAGATTTACTGAAATTTGTTTATAATTCCTGTACAATTTGCAATAAATACAGTGAGATCGAAAAAAAATTAGTCAAAGTAAGCCATGACAAAAATCTGCATGTCTACTGAAACCACTATTTATTTTTTAATGTCAAATTGACGTTTGTCAAAAATTTTCAATAGGAAAGTGCTCCTGAAATTGTTCATAACAGGCAACATAAGAATATTGCCATTTACCGTTTCCTGTTTCATTTCCATTTCAAAAATAAAATTCTAAAAGAAAAGCTTTGATTTGTTTGGACAACATTTTTGAAAAACGTCAATTTGACATTAAGAAATAAATAAAGGTTTAAGTAAAGACACGCCGATTTTTGTTCATGGCTTACTTTGACTAATCTTTTTTTCGATCTCACTGTATTAGGTGACATAAGCACTCATTACCCTCCTTGCTTCACAACAAATTAATATTTCTATTAATTTGTTCAATTAAAAAAAAAAAAATTATAAATAATACACCAACCACTATTTTTATTTTTTGATTTGTTGATTTTCTTTAAAAAATTTTTAGGAATTTGTAAATTTCTTCCTGCGTACAAAACACAACGGGATTTAATTTGCGCAAGCTCAGGATTGTCCATCCTCTTCTAATATCGTGGCGTCCGTGTAGTAGCGTCCCGACGTCGTAGCGTCGTGCATCTTGGTCTTCTCGTGTATCTGAAATCGAGCCCATCGCATCTGCGTAAAATGCCCTAAACGGTGAGATTACATTTTGTTTCCGATCGAATGATGAAAATGTATAAAAGAATAAATATTGAAAAAAATTAGTTTACCTTGTCGTGGGTCACCGCCAGAGGTAAACCTTGCGCCCGTATCATATTAAAAGTTTTGTTTTATGAGGTCACGTAATAAGTGCATGCGAAGTGACAACACAAAATTCATATTTGTGAGCGTTTTTAGAGTTAGTCTTCATCATCATCATCAGTGCAGCTTTTGTCACGGTTGGCATATATAAAAAATATTACGGCGATCTCGATTAGAGTCGATCGTATTGAGTAAAAAGTTTTGAGTTCGCATTAATTTTTTTTTTATCTTTTTATCTAAATAATAAAAAATTCTTTGAATAGTCAACGTATCATGTATATTTTTTAATAAATAATTCCCCCCCCCCATTTTCCATGTCATGCTATGTCAAAGAAATGTGTTCATTATCATTTAGTTTATCGTTTTTATTATTAAAAAAAATTATATTTTTTCATGTTATAATTTTAGACATCTTTTTTAAATTTTTATATCCCGTTTTATTTTCTTGGAGTTTCGAGGGCATTGCGGTTGCGTTTCGATGATATTTGTTCAATAAATCGATGGTAAATTTTATTTATGAAATTCCCGAGTATTTCCTTATTGTTCGGGGAAGAAAGGTTTGATAATTTCGACGCTATGTTTCGAAAAACTTGAAAAATTAAAGAATTTTTTTAAATAAATTTTATAAAATTCTTTAATAATTACGGTACCCCCTGTCAACAAAATTCAATTGTTTTCTGGGCTCTAATTAAATTTGTTTATTATTACTATATAGATTAATTTGAATTATTATATAAAAAGAAAATGCGAAGCGTCCACTGATCTCCGAAAAAATCAACGTAGTCAGTGATAACCAGGTCCCCCATTACATACTTAATAAATGTCGAAAAATTAAAAAGAATATATACCTACCTACATAATTTTAAAAATTATTTTTTTATAAATTTAATTGAAAATTACACAGTAATAAATAATAATAATAATAATTTGATTAGTGTCAAAATTTTGGTTGTAAAGGCCTGGAATATATAAATATTAACTTTAATCAATTTTTTTATTATTTTTTTTGTAGCGAGCGGTAAAAATTCCTATAAATTTGTATGCCCCCCGTATTAGAATTTTTGGGAGCGTTAATGCTGTTTACAGTGCAGTAAAAAACTGCACTGTAAACTGCACAACTGTCCTATTGACCCCTTCTTTTTTCTGTATTTACTTACAAAAAAATATATATAGAAAAATAATGTGTGTGTAAGTAATTTTTTATAAACAATTTTTTGAGATAGTGAAGTGGAATTTATAATGTAATAAAACTGAAACATAATAAAATCAACGTGGGTCAATTTTCCAGTTGACCCCCACACTTTGTTTCTAAATTTACTTTGAAATTAATATATTAATATCTGAACAATGTAAGTTATCACATAGGTATACAGAATTTTGTTGGGGGGGTCATACAAAAGGCAACATATAAATAACAAATTTTAAAACGTGGAAAAATTAACATTTGCATGAAGCTATTTTTTATAAATTTAATTCAAAGTAAATTCAACGTAATACGCAAAATTAGATTTTTATAAGGGGCACAAAAATGCTAAAATGTAAAAAAAATACACTGTATATTTGCCCCATTGCAATTCTCATGTTTAATAAAAATTAATAAAAAATTTTTTTTTGATTGAGGGGCCGGTTACAAAAATTCATATTCAATTAAATAAGTGTTTTTGCAACGAAAAAATGTGTTTTGCAAACGCACACATTTTGGAAATTTCATGTTTATTACAATACGGACGGACTCATTCGTAAAATAAAAAGGGGGAAAAAGAAATGGTCCAGAAACTCCTTCGCTAATTAAATTCCACGCCCGCACGAAACCTTAACGAGTGGTTTGCGCGATATCCAACTCCAAATGGAAAATCACCCCAACGCAGAAGCGTGGCCAATTACATTTTTTGATTAAGTTAAGCACGGTACGTTTAACCGTACGCTGCACGTGTTTATATAATTTATCAAAGGGGGTTTTCGACGCGTTCGATTGTAAATAATGATCTTTCGTGCGTGATTGGTTTTCCGTTATAAAAATCTCGTGTGGATTTAAAACGCAGAAAATCATTGGAAAATAGCACAAAAAAATGTTGTGAAAGTTTGAAAGTAAAGAATTTATAATAATAAACATCATAAATTGGAAATTGCAAAAATAATCGTTAGAAAATTATCCACAAAAAAAATCAATCGAAAAAAGTTTGATAATAATCGAACTCATCTAACGGTGAGAGACCGAAGCATTAGGTGGTTGTCTGCTTTATCGGCTACTAGAGTGAGTCGATACGGGTTTAAGTATGTTAACATTGATCGACTTACATAGGAGCTGTACTGACGACGGGTGTAACCCAGAAACTAACGTTAGTCTACGCCTAGTGTGAGAGGATCAATGCAGTTCGAACTCGTGGTTCATTATCAATCGTTCATTATTATTTCAGGTTTTGAAAATACACAATGGATGGCGCAACAAACCGTACGCTTTTATCAAACGATACAATTTTATCAACAGATGAAATAGTCCCCGGCAACACGGAGACATTCCTCATTGGTTTCGGTATACTTTTGGTCGTGGTCTTCGTCGGAATATTGGCTAGCGCATTTCTTTGTATGGTTTTGAAAAAAGACCAACTACTTTGGGAAGCGACCGATGTCGAAACACAATTAGAAGAAAAAATCGAATGGAGCAATGATTCCAGAGGCGGCGAAAAAAATGACTCCAATTAAATGTAGTTTGACATGTTTCGGAAATCAAAACATAAATTAACATCGACGAAAATAAATTTTATTTCCACAACAAAAGAAATGTATAATTCTTAATACTAATTTTAACCAAAATAAACGATTCCCAAAAACAAAACAAAAAACATATCCTTACATAACGAAAACAAACGTAACAAATGTGATTAAATGTTACACTTACAAAAAAAAAAGTTAATGGTCAGCGTCACCATCACTTTTCTTGTTCTTCTTATAAATTAGTGGTCCGCACTCTTCGTCCCGTTCGCCTGAAATGTGACCAAAGTCGAAAGACGAAAGCCGATTGGTCAGGAGTTCCTCCATAGCCCGCTCGAACTGACGGATCTTAACTGAAATTTCGTGCGTGGACTGAAAACAAAAAAATTAAACACGTGACGCGACGTTTCGAAAATCTCACCTCGTAAAACGTCTCCGCACAAATTATAATGTGTCTCAAATCGTGCACAAATTCGTTAATGTAGTTGTAGGTGTGCGACGTTAATTTTCTGCTAATGCTGTTTAAAGATGTTGGATATTTCATCTCGAACTTGGTATCCTGTAACATAATTTTATCGTCATAAAGTGTTAGCAAAGAGAAGAACGGATTGGAAGGAACTAAATATGGCTATACTGCTTCTGCTTAATTAAACTTGAAATACAAATTTCCAAACGGGCTAAACATAATCTTCAACTTAATTAATGTAGGTCTTATTGAATGGTGTTAGCCCAAAATCATTATACGTATACATCATCGAGTAAGGCTAATTAGTCTGAAATTAAAACACAATTCCCAATCTAATTTGTGTCCATCTTGGCTAATTAGCATAAAATTTAAACACAATTTTCAACCTAATTTGTATCAATCTTGACTAATTAACCTAAAGCTGAAACACAACTCCCCAAATAGGCTAAACACAATCTTCAACGTAATCTCTGTTTAATTAAATCGTGTTAGCCCAGTTTATTTTGTAATTATATGGACTAATGCACAAGCAAAGATAAATAGGCCAATACCAAGGCTAATTAACCTCAAAAAGAGCACAATTTCCCAACTGAGATAAACACACTCCAACCTAAGGCTTGTCAAACAACATGGTAGACCAGGTTATTTTAATATGGACAAATACATAAGCAAAAATGGTTATGCTAATTAACTTAAAGTTGAGCACTGTTTCTCAAATGGGCTAAACATATTCCAACGAATCTTTACAATATGTTAGCCAGGGTTATTTTGTATTGAATATGGACAATTAAACAAGCAAACATGGTTATGATATTACTAAGGCTAACTAAAACAATTTGTGTCCAATTAAATTGCATTAGCTAAGGTTGCTTACTGAATATAGCCACAGGAATAAGTAAAACATGGTTATGCGTTCAAATATAGGCAGGCTAATACTACGGGGCTATTTGACATAAAAATGACCACAATTTTCCAAACGGGCTAAACAAAATCCAACCTAAAATGCGTTAGCCAAAATTATAATTTATGTGGATATGCTATTGGTATTTGATTGCGCTATTCACTACCGCACTAAATGTGCGATCTATATATACGCAAACTTGGCTAAATGACTAACTCAAACACGGCTATCCCATGGCTAAAACTTGGAAAATAATTCGAGTAAATTGTGCTCAAAATGACTAAGTTTTTGTGAAACTTCAGACTGCATAAGAGCAAACTAAACAAAGTCCAATTAATTAGCCAAGGCTATTTTACACTAAATTAACCGATTATTTAAGTTTCGGTTTGATAATTGCGGCTATAAAAATTTATTGATTATGATCAGCACATCCAAGTCTCCATCTCCAGATAAGATTTAGTCTAAAACGATTTTCGAAAATTGTGGCTATTTTTAATTGTGTTACTCTTTGTTGTGTTAAACAAATGCCCAGACCAGAGCAATCAATTTAATGAAATTCTGTCAAAAAAATAAATAAATAAAAAAAAAAACGAGCCCCAACAGAAAATTTAATGAAACAGCCTGTATTTATTTATACATTTTGTTATTAAATTCTGAATAAAACCGTTTGTTTTTTTGTTTACTAAAAAGGCCAGAATTTTTATTTAGTCACATTAGCCATGAAATTTTTGTCCATGTTTTCCCACAAGAAGAGAGGCTACAGAGGTTATAGTTTTTTACTAAGAATGTTACAATTGCTATTTAACCAAATTAGCCACGAAATTTTTTTCCCAAAAAAAATGTGCAATTGAGAGAATTCAATTTTGCACAAAATGTAGAAGAAATCAAGCACGTGAGATAATGCCATGTTATACAGGGTCATTCTGAAATAAGTACAGATATTTTAACAGGTGATAGCTGACAATAGCCCAACCCCAAATATGCGACGCCCAAATGTGCAAATATGCGACTCATATTGAAATCGACACAGGACCGTACTTTGAACCGAATGCCCATATAAAAAAAAAAAAATACACATTTTTCGAAAATTTAAAATGAACATAGGACCGCCGTTTTTGCGGATTTGGGTTAAAGTCAGCTATCACCTGTTAAAATATTTGTACTTATTTGAGAATGATCCTGTATATCATATATTTCTAATATCCATATACAGAGAGATCCAAAATGATTGAAGGTGACGTCACCAATTTTTTTCTTAATTAGTCAAAGTCAAACTTGTATTCCACTATATCAAAATTTATTTCCTTTCTCAGGAAATTGGAGCGCACGACAGAATTGTTGCATTTTGTTTAAAAAAAATTGTTTTCTTACAACATTAAATCGTCGAAAATCATTTACAACCAGCAATTATTATTTATGCCGCTCTTGTGTGTTACAAGTGAAACTGTACGGAGCGGCATACAAAATAATTGTAGTGGCAATCAATAAATTTGTATCTCATATATAAAGATTGATTCTAAATGACTGTCCGTGGCGCCTTTTACAAACTTTGCACTAAGGTATTGCCGCTTAATTATGTGTGAAAAAGACATTATAAATAAAGGCCTTACAGACAATCATTTAGAATCACCCAATGGTGCTCGAAAATGGTCAAGCAATGCAAAAATTTACCTTTTCTTTTTTAAGCAGATACTTGGAAAACTCGCGTCTCTCCAATTCCTTCAAAACGTCTTCCAGCACAAGCACTGCATGCGGTGTCAGTCCACCTGTTTCATGTTCCCACATGTTGAACTTCTTAGTCTTCCTGTTGTGATGCGTTTTTGGCTGCATTTGCGTCCGCAAGCACCGCGGCGACGTTTTCACTTGCTGATAGTCACACAAATCGCCTTTGAGCGGTTTTGGCGGCAGCGACCTCTGAAGCACGGTGACGGGTTTCGAAGAACACGGCGTCGCTAGAAGTCCTTCCTGCGGACCGGTTTCGCCGACGATTTGATTTTCGCTAAAGTTGTTGTTGTTCAGCCATTCTTGTATGTTGGAGCCGTGTTCCAGCTTGCTCAGATGGACGAAGTACTTGAGCGAACTGTCGTCCGGATCTTCCGACTTTTTGTGCGCGTTGCCCTCCAACGTCGGCGAATTCATCTTGTTCATGAGATAGGGAACGGCGCTTTGGGCGTCCTGCCACATTTTATCGTTCGTGCCCGCCTCGTGTTGTTTCTTTTTGGCGATTTTTTTGTAATGGGCCGAGACGTTCTGAGCCGTGTCGAAGAATTCAATCGACGGCGAACTATTGGAAGAATCGTGATTTTTCTTCGGGACGTTGTAACTGCCAGGTTTCATGTAGACGCGACTTTCGTTGTCCGAATCTTCGTCTCTGGGCGATGTGGTGCTTTCTGATAACAGAATGGTTTCCGCAACTTCGATGGACGCATGTGGCGTTTGCAGAACGTTCCTGTTGACTTTGGCGGGCGTCTCTTTTGTGCTTTTTTGCACATCTTTCGGGCTTTCTTTATTTTTATTGATCGGGGTTGCGTTAGGATTGCTTACGTTGTTGTCCAAATTGGTAAAAATGCGTATCATGTGCGTGGCCAATTCTTTCGTGTTTTTCTCCCAGCCTAGATAACAAGATTTAAAGTCGGCGGTCAGTTCCCTATCAATGTTGCCCAAGGTACCGTCCTTGCTGTCCAAATATCCCTTAAGCATGTGCCAACAATTGATCAGACGCACAAAGGCGTAAATAAAATCTTTGGTTGCCCATGGAATTCCCTGCGAATGGATGTTGGATACGGTGTTGCTCGGCTTGAGGATTTCACTTCGCGTCCGATTGCATAAATTCTGTATGTTTTTAAAGCACGGCCTGTGCTGATTGCGAATAGCTATCTTCTCCGCCATGATGCAACCGTGCTCCAAATATTTGGTGAAATTTTCCACCGGGGTCGCCAAATGCGAAACGGTTGGATCTTGGATGACGTCGTTTAAGTTGGACGCGACGGTCGCGTAATCATCAAAAAAGCCCTCTTTCGGCGCTTCCATCATGACGACGTCCGGAACGTCGGCGCCTTCGAAATTCCTGCGATCGCGCGGCGGCGGCCCGAAATCCATCGGTTGATGGGTGGGGGTCCCGGTCGGTGATTGTTGCACGATGGTCGTTCCCGGATGAACGATTGGATAATTCAACGGACTTAGATTGAACTGTGTGTACTGGTAGTGTTGGAGGTTGTAGGGTCGCGCGACTGGTTGCACGTAAGGAGGAATCATCGGCGGACGATATCCCGAATAGTACGAATGTAGGCACGGACACAACTGGTGCATGTGCACGTGTACCGTTTGCGGATGTAAACTTTCTTGTCTGCTTTGGTCCACGGCGGCGGGAAACATATCATTCGCAGTTAATTTATCTTCTCTCTTGACTGTGACATTTTCTTTTCGTTCGAAATTTTTGTCGCCAGCGGCTTCGATGTCGCCCTCTTTAACTAAACGATATAAACTTTGGATATAAATTAAAAAATTTACATTTAGAAAACGACAGAAAATGACAGAAAATGTACACGTTTGTTTGGGCAACGTCTTTACAAGCTCAAACGTCAAAATGACATTCGATGGACCGAATTTAAAACGTCAGCGCGACGTCGACTGTCAAAGCGTCTAAAAATTAACAATTATTTAAACAAGTGGTGTCAACCACGCGGCCCCCCAAGACCTCAGAATACGACCCGCAGACATAAAATTTAATTTTTTATTAATTTTTTTTAATTTCAATTACGGAGCGAACCCATACAAAATTTTATTTTAGACTCTCTAAAACTGTATTTGGTGGCCCGTGTTCATTATATGAGATTGAAGGTGACGTTCGCTAAAATTTTTCTTAATAACTATTTTATTTGTTTATTATTTAAAATCAAAATTTACAAATTTTATTTCTTGCAAAACTATCTGAAAAGTCCAACCTTTATCTTTCATATACATTTAAAAAAAAATTGAATTTTGTAAAAAAAAAGTTGAATGTATAACAACATTATTTTTATCAAAAAAAGTATTTAAAAGTTGAACTAAAGAAATAAATAAATAAATTACAGAAAAAGACCCAAACTGTTTTTTTTAACATTTTCTGGGGAATTTCCTTAATTTCATGTTACAAATATTAAAAAAAATGTTAATATGTGAATTTTTATTTGTTCCAAAACTATCTGTTAACTCCAACCTAACCTATAAAAAAAAGTTGGACAAATAGAAAAATAAATAAATAAAAGAAAAAACGACTTTTTATTCTTTGAGGAATTTCATTTATTTCAAGCACAAAGAAAATTAAGTCTGAACGTTATAAATTTTGTTATTAAAATATTTTTTTTAATAAAAAAATAAATAACTAAAAGAAAAAGCCCCAAACTATTAATTCAACTGTTTTCTTTTCACTCCAAAACAATCAAACTGCTATTTTTTTTTAGTTTGAAAGTTGTCAAAAAATAATGAAAATTTTTAAAAATTTTTTTAAATAGGTAATTTTTCGATAATTTATTTTGAACAAACTTCAATATAATTGTTATTTTAAATTTCTCAAAAAATAACATTGCAAAATTTAATCGTTTTTATTTTAATCTTTTGAAATAACATTAACAAATTTTTAAAATTATTTTTTTGAAATTTTGTTTCCTTTTGTTGCAAAACCGAAAACTCAACCTAACGTTAAAAAAGAAACTCAGATCTATCTCGGATTTTCTTTTATTTTTGAATTTTGTTAAAAAATAATGAAAAGATTAATAAAAAATAAAAAAAGACTAACAAATTTTCAATTAATTTTTTTAAATATTTTATGTTACCAACTATATAATATTGAATAAAAGAAAAGTGAACACTTGGATGTCAACTGACATCAGTTTCATACATAATTAAAAAAAAATACCTATTTCAAAAATAAAGATGAGTTTACCTTTTTTAATCCAATTGTTTTTGCAAAGAACGGTTTTACTGAATTGGGATTGTCATCAGCTTTGAGGAAATCGAACCGGTTTAAAGTTTTAAGTGTGGAAGAGTCACTCGGATGTAGATGATGAAGGATGAAGGTTTAAGAGTCGAGAAAATTAAATGGAAGCGGTGAGTGCAATGGAAAATAGCACACAAGTCGTTGTGGAGTTATGGAAATGGAGGGGGGTTTGGGTTGGGAAGGTTGCAGATAAAGAGAGCGATCCGCCGTGTCAGCAAAGACAAAGGCATGGATGGAAAAAATAAGCTTGAGGAGGTCGAAAAAATGCTTAATCATTTGTGTACATACAATAAAGGGCCCCGCGTTAAACCCTGAGGAACTCTAATTGTTTTGAGAAGTAATCTTTAACCATTTATGTTTGTGTTTTTTAAATTATAATAATGCAAACCATATTCTTTAAATAAATAATAAATCGAACATAAATAGGTATTTTTTTAAAATTTCTGTTTGGACAGGCTTTGCATCTACGTGGCAGACACAACGTCAAAGTGACAGAAAATGTCAAATTGACATCTCAAATTGACGTTTTCCAAGCAAAAAGAACACAAACATTACACGAAAAAAATTCATCTAAAAGGAAACGGGAAAAAACAAATTTCGTCGAAAACTCACGTTTATAAAAGTCCGGCGACGAATCTTTGTGTGTTCCGGCGTTCGTGCTGGTCGCGCCCTCGCCCTTCGAAATGTCGGCAACGTCACGTTCGTGTGTCGCTGCTGCTGAAAGGACAAACCTGAAGTTCGCCATCGTCGAACGTTTCCGATCGACTTACCCGAGATGTCGCTGGATCGCCTTCTTTTCGCACAAACGTCGTCGCTGTCGCCTGTCAGATCCACTTTTGGAATTTTTCTCCGGTTTCCCATGACGACTGCAACGCAACAAATTTAAAGATTTTTCGAGCGTTTGAGACGCAAAGGGGATACATACCCGGAATAATTGGAGATGCGGGTTTGGTACGAAAGTGAGAAACAGTTTTTTGGGGCACATTGTTCCACAAGCGAAAAAATTGAATTCTATATTCTAAAACTGATCAAAATGTGTTTTTAGAGATACCATGCATAGATTTAGCCATGTTTCGTACGGGTACAATTTTGTAAAAGTTTTTGAAAAATGCAATTGCTATTTCTTTAATAGGCAATTTATTGGTCTAAAACTGATCGAAATGTGTTTTAACCTTTTAACCTGATTTAGCCATAAAATAGGCGATAAAAATATCAATGAAAGATACTCATTTCTTTAATAGCCATTTAATACACAATTATATAATGGTGCGGCATATCAACACACAGATAGCCAAGTTTCGATTGGACATAATTTTGGAAAAATTATTACGAAAAAAATATAAAAAAATTATTTTTTTTTAATTGCCATTTAATATTTTTTAATGTACAATTCAGTAGTTTTTTTCAAATTTAAAAAAATTTAATTTAAAAATTTTTTAGCCAAATTTGAAAAGTACCCAATCGTCCCCAAATTCAAAAACTACATGACAAAAATGACGTAAAGGGTAACATTATTTTTATTTAATTAGGGACAAAAAAATGTATATAAATTTTTTTAAGGTAGTTGTTGATTTACATGTACCTGAATATTAAAAAAAAATTATAATGATAAAAACAAATTGATCTCGAAAGGAAATGTTAAAAAAAAGGTTCTCCTTCCGTTAGAGCTCCATCTATTAAAACACGCTTTCAAACGCCCCCTACTTCATCATATGGCGGAAATTTCGTGAATCGGACTCATTATTATTATATTATAATTAAGTAATTTTTGTTGTTTTTTCCTCATTATATGTATTTTTTCTTCAACTATCTTGTTTTTGGGGTTGAAATGAAATTATTATTATTATATATAATTTTTTTATTTAAGTTAATGTAGTTTAAATTAATGACAGATTATCTTTATGTTTGTCCTGTAATTCGATTGTCATCTGTTGAGCAATAAAGATATTATTATTATTATTATAATTTGCATTTTTGTGCAGTATTTAAGACGAAACAGTACAGGAAGCCCGCAAAAACGGCGGTTTTATCTTCCCCGTCAATCGACGATTTTAATTATCTGATTTATGTGCGTTTTATTAGCATTTTTCTAACAATAATAGTAAAATGGAAGAAATAAATAAGTAAGTAAGTCAGCTGATCCAAAATCCACCCTAACCTAAATAAAATGTGTTGTGGGTCAAGTTGGCGTTGAAATTTGCCGCCTCGTCCATACCAACTTCTCAAGTGACATTATAAACGTCACTTTACTTTTGACGTCCCTACATTCTGTTTACACATAAAAAAAAATTGAGTTATTCAAAAGGTATCCACATTATTTATAAACACGCTATATTAATTTTGAACGCAAAAAAATTACAGTTTTTCTTACTCTAACATTTTAGTTTTGAGGACGCTCTTGTAAGGTTACCGGTGCGATTTCAATTGTTTTGTCGGTTCAATCCGTTCAAGCCTTAAGAATGCAAAGATTTACAAGCGATTACAATCACAAATTCGAATGTTAAAAAAAAAACAAATCCGCGAAAGTGGAAGTTCTACTTCTGCTAGTTCCTATGACTTAAAAAATATACAGTGAAATTCAAGGCGTCTTTTTGAAATCGATTGATGTTGACCAGACTCAAGTGTTTTATATTTTTTTTCCATAGTGGATATTTCTACTTTTTGAATTTTCAAGTATTTGCATTCTTTTTCTGACATCCAAGTTTATGTTAAAAATCCAACAAATAGAATTGCTTTATTTAATTTTTTTTATGTAAAAATACATCTGCATTTGCTTTATGTTTCTTTAGATTTTTTTTCCTTTTCTATTATGATTCTTTCAGTTCGTTTCATTTTTTCGTTCGTCCTTTCGTCCGTATTATATTTTCTATAAAAAAAATCACCTTCAATATCCAATTATATTTTTCTTTATTTTGTCTACACTATACTGTTCATATTGAATATTTTTCTATTCAACTTTCATTCCATGGCCATTTTTCTTTTTTCTCTTTTTCTGATCTTTTATTGCAAATATTTTTCTTTCTTCTGTCATTTGTCTTAATTTTTTTTTGTAAATTTCTTTATTTCTCAACTTCTACCTTGCGTTTTTGTTTTTATCTTATTATCATTATTTCCTTCTGTTCATTCTTTCTGAAAAAAAATATCCACATATATTTTTTTTTTATATTTATCCCTTTTTTCTTTCCCACTTTTTGTTATTTTTTGTTAAGTGATTAATTCTTTCTATCGTCCTCTTCTCGTCTTCTTTCGAACAACTTTGTACTACTTATTTTTTCGGGTATTTCGTTCTTTTCCGCTTTAACCTTCACCTTCAATTTTCGACTCCACATACCGAACTTCTTCTTCGCTGATTTCTAGAAACAATTATCTCTCTTCCACTTGCTTTATTTCTTTATTCGTTAGTATTTACTTCAGTTTTTTGTTCAATTTTTTATTTAAAAAAAAATGATTGAGCGAAATCCCGTTAACAGTTGTCAAAAATCGAAACTGACATACGATAAAAAAAATATACAACTTACCACGAAATATTTCGAAATACTGGGTGTTAAATCTGCTTAAACGACTAACTTAACGATGACGGGCGGACGAAAAACGATAAAAAATCGAAAACAATCAACGAATAAAAACTGCACTCTTGTTGACAAATTTTCCGCTTTTGTTTCAGCGAGAAGGCGAGCTCTTCGACGTGTAGATTTAAAACCACCGTCTTCCAAAGAAGTCCGTACGAAACTGAATACCAGCAACCGGCCGCGGCCGGCACTTGAATGTCAAAGGATTGGTTGAAATTATCGGGTCGTTTTGAATTTTTTTTTAAGTGTTTGTCGGGTAGACACGAAGTTTTTGTGCGTGCGCGTTGCTTTGCGCCGTAAGCATTTTATTTTTTTAACCGAAAGCTTATCTGTTTCCTTTGATAACCGACATGTTTATGTTTTGAGCTCAAAGAAATAACAGCTGAGCAATAAATATGTCTCCTAATACCTAGAGCTCGTTAATTTCTTAACTTTTTTTTCGGGAGAAGAAAGAAATTTTTTGCCGGCCGGGGGGGGGGATGTTAAATAGCGTCAAATTCTTGCTTGTAGTAAAACCTTAGATTATCGAAAGTTCTATCAACAAAAAAAAGCGCGTAAGGCTTGCAATTTTGTAACCTTACAGGTGTGTCCTCAATACTTATTTTTCAGAACTAAAACTGCCGTTTTTACCATAACGAATTTTTTTAATTATTACGATTACAAATTATTTTATTTCTAATAAAAAAAAAAACACGTAAAGCTGCAATCCACGCGCTTCTCATTAAAATTCATGCTACATAGCGCGTTACATTCTTCTTTACGATTTTTTTTAAATTTTAATTTATGGCGATTTTCAACAATAAAAGTCCGACGAGTAGGGACATCGTGGAGACGACTATGCCGGAAGCGTTGCACAAATCCGTATCGCACGCACACACCTCTTGACGTCCGCCAAATCCGGAACGTTGGTAGCATTTGTTTTTGTAGCTGCTGTCGTCCCATCCGCAACTTCTGATCACTCGGCTGTCTGGAGGTACTGAAAGTGTAGAAAAATAAAATAAAAAATCAGCCAAAAAATGTCGAGTAGTAATGGAACACTCTGTATAACAATAAAAGTATAAAGCTCATATTAGAAATTTTCTATTTGAAAAAGCAATAGGATGTCAAGAAGATTTAAAAAATGCCACCTTGTCATTAAAAAAAATTCTACTTCCATTTCCGTTTATACCGGAAGTTGCTTAAATGGACAGTTGGAAAATCGCACGCATTTAACTTCCATTTAAATCTGAAGTATTTATTTATATCTTTTTAAATAATTAAATTATAAGCCCAGCTATTCACAAACATCTGTCTTTTTTGAGGACTAAAAATTAAAAAATTTTTGAAACCACGTAGAAACAAAAAAAAATGCCGCCTTGCATTAAAAAAATCATCCAATTTCCGTTTATACCGGAAGTGACGCAGTTTAATTTTCAACTAAATTTCTCACTATCTTTGTAAATAATTGAATTATAAGTCCTGGGACACCTGTATATTTATAATTCTCTTTACAATAATAACTAATAATAATAATAATAATAAACTTGCAAAAGATTGAGACGATTATTTGATTATTTGTCAAATTCCAAAGTAGTTAGAATTTGCTCTTTTAAGCCACGCCCACTTTACATTTACTTTGTCTGACAAGCTCCCCCTCTTAAAAAGGTGTTTCACAATGAACTCATCGAGTTTTTTTTTAATATAATTAATTAATATATTCCCAACTAATCCGTGTCCAATCCAAATGCAACCTGACTGATAAAAACAGACAGACACATTAGACAGTTGGATAGAAACAAATCAGTCAACTATCACGTGGAGTAAAACGCCTTTTTTCACAACTTACGTCCGTTAACCTCAAAATCGATGACCTGCTTGATCTTCCTGCACAGAATGTACGGTTTTCCGTGCTTCTCGGGACACTCGATGTGCAGATCGTCGGGAACGACTTCCAGTTCGCACCTGGTGTCGTTGTGGCTGTTGCATTCGTAACATTTGATCGCGTTCGCTGCGAAAAAAATCACCGTCAATTATTTCGAACGCTCGAACAAAAATTATAAAAAAAGTAGTAGGGATTGGCCGATTCAAGCTCCGCCTTTCTAAAGGTTGTGTGAGAAAATAAATGTAGAGAGGAAAGGGAAAATGGCAAATTGTAAAAAAAAGTAGTAAGGATTGGCCGATTCAGGCTCCGCCCCTAAAGGTTGTACGAGAAAATAAATGTACGGAAGAAAGAATAGGAAAAGGGAAAATGTCGGAATCACAAACAAAAATTATATGTTGTCTCTGACAATGACGCATCATAGGCGGGTAAAAAGGGGTAAATATCCCCAAAGATATAATTTTTTTGTAATTTTCGGAGCGAGTCGAAAAGAACCCACACATTTTCCCGCGCTTTCCGGTGAAGCAATATACATATATATTTTTTTTTTGAAGAAAAATGCTAGTAAGAGTTTATTTTTGTCTATTATTTTTTATGATTTTGTCTATTATTTCATTTTAAATTGTTTTTAAGGGTTGAGTCAAAGATACACTTTGTATAGGTCGTTCGATAGGAAATTTTCCGCGCTTTCAGACAGTATAAATATTTTCTTCGTAAAAGAAAAACACAAGTTAGGACAATTTATTTCCATAAAAAAATTTTTTTTAAATACATTCTACGATTTTTTTATATTAAGGGTACTAATCCACAGGGGGTAAATTCTGTATATGTTATTCGATAGCGAATTTTCCCTGCTTCCTGACGGTGTATATAATTTCATTCAGGAAAAATGTGTACAGCAATTATTTTCATTTTCATTTTTTTTTATTTTTGTGTATAAGTCATTTTAAAATTTAACTTGACATTAAGGGTTGAGTCAAGGATACACTTTTTATAGATCGTTCGATAGCAAATTTTCCGCGCTTTCCGATGTATATCTTCTTTATAAAAGAAAAACGCAACAAGTTACGACTATTTCTGTTTAAATTTTTTTAATTATTTTTTTTACTACGTTCTACGATTTTTTTATATTAAGGGTTCTAATTCAAAGGGGCTAAATTCTGTATACGTCACATTATAGTAAATTTTTCACGTTTTCCGATGGTATAAATAATTTCATTCCAGAAAAATGTATACAACTTTACTGATAAAACAATCGAAATTGTGGATACCCTGTACACTTTAAACTAAATGCGTTTCATAATAACGCTACAAATATGAACTTTACAACGTTTTATGAACCTAACCGATAATATATCTAATAATAAGACTGTTTGTGTGAGAAGATTGTGTGAGGCACAAAATTTATTAAACACGCGAGGAATCGTCGTCGGTGGGCGAAAAAAATCGCTCCTATCCCGTTTAATACCGGAAATTTCGATTAACATAATAATTATTATTATTTTTTCACGCAAACGAAAAAATCGTCAAATTTTATAATCAACATAAAAAATACCTTGTTGCAATCGGCACACAATCAAAAACGCACCCGTTAAATACAACAACCCGTACATGTTGAACTCGGGTAGAAATACGAAACGCTCTGTATACTTTAGAAGACGACGTGCGACTAACTCGTTCAAAATGCACAGCGTCTTCGATGACGGGGGAGGGGATCACGAATTTTTTTTTGTTGTTGTGATTGCACCGCCGAAATTTACCAAAAAAAAAATTAAATTCAAAGCATCGATCGATTTTGCGGACACTTCCGTTGGCGATTTTCTATTTAAAAGTATTTCGTGGCTCGTAAACGTTGCAACGTCGCCGGTTACGTACAATTGGTTAATGCACGATTTCCGGTACATATTTTCGTTCTTGAAACTGATGAATGGATAATTGTTGGAATTATGCAATGGCTTTGTGAAGGATTGAAACGTTTCGTCGATCGCTTCGTGTGCGAAGAAGGCGAGGTTTTAATTTTTTTGGGGGGGCACGATTTTTGAAAACGTCCAAAATGTATGTATTTTGCAAACGCAAATGTTGATTATTTTACATGCAAGAAATTGTATTAGCTTAGGGATGTAGAAGAAAAAAGCAAAAGAAAATTATCCAAAAATTTAGAATTTAGAATGACACAAAGTATACAAGTTTGTAATTTTGTTGGAATTTTTTTTATTTTAAATTAAAGTAAGGAAGGGCTTTGTAAACACTGCGATGTTTCTCGGTGGAAAAATATTTTTAAACAAATAAAAATCGAAAAATGTTAAAAAATTTTAAATTGTGTTTTTTAAAATTTTTGTGATTTTAAAAATATTTCTCAAAAGTAGACACCAACCTAAATATTTTTCCTTAATTTTGAAAAATACCATGGAAATGGACAAGGACACATGATAGGTACATAAAAAAATTCTCATGTTTTTCTTCGCCTTTTTAAAATCATAATTGACATATTATTATTATCATTATTATATCATTATTATATCATTATTATATCATTATTATATCATTATTATATCATTATTATATCATTATTATAATATTATAATATCATTATCATATCAAACGTACACATCCGCATCATCATTATAAAATGCTAACATTCAGCTTTATTTTCTTTAAAAAAAATTTTTTTTTAAATTTACACCTCAGCAATTGGTGTGGTTTATTTATTGTTATTATTTTTTCACCATAATCATTATTATCGTCATAAAAGGCTTCCTCGCTTTTTTACACATTTTTCATTTTTAATTTACGTCCCTTTTACCAAAAAAATATTATCAAAATCAGTGAACTAGATTGTCATTCAAGTTAAAAATTTGGGTTAGAAAAGTCAAAAAAATGTTGAAAGTTGAAAATTTAGGTTAGAAAAAAAGTAGACACATTTAGAAAAAATAGAAAAATCAGTATATTTTACTGATGGAAAGGTCGACCCAGAATATGTGTTATTGTGCGAGATGAGTCAACAAAGGTTGGTGCTACAAATGAGTAGGATAGCAAAGTACGAAATGGAAGTGAGGAAGAGGACAAAAGGCAATTGGACAAAGATGGTGCTGATGGAAAGAGTGAAGAAGGACGATGGAAAAAATTGCAGAGATATGGAGGAAGGCGGAAGGGCACGTACGAAAGAATTCAGAAAGGGGGCACAACAAAAAATTTAAAAATATTTACAAAAAATGTTCGATCTGAAGATATTTTTTATTTTTCTTCGTGTTTTGCTCACCACAATCGTCATTATCATACCAAGCTCACTCACGATTATTTTTGTATTTTTTTTTATTTTCAATTTACTCCCCTTGTATTTACCGGCATCGAAATCTCAAAATGTTTTCAATTTAAAAATTTGGATTAGAAAATTGTTAAAAAAAAGTAGACAAAATTTCTTTATATTTTTTCCACTTTGCCATTTATGAGTTTCACATTGCACTTCTTCTATTTTTTCTTTTATGGGTTTCTCTATCCATGTTTCTCTGGGTCTTCCTCTTAATTTCTTTTTACCAGGTTTTACATCGAAGGTCTATTTGACATTTTTTGTGTCTTTTTTCTACTTTCTATTTTTCCTTTGGTGGGTTTCTCTCCATCCATGCTTTTTTAGGTCTTCCTCTTGACTTCTTTTTACCAAGTTCTACTTCAAACACCTCATTGTTGATTTTGTCGTCTGGCATCATTTTCACATTGTCTATCTTCTATTTTATCTTTGATCGGCTCGTCTATCCATGTTTGTTTTTCTGGGTCTTCCCTTTGATTTTTTTATCAGGTTTTATTTCGTAGATCTCTTTGACGATTTTGCATAATTTTCACATCGTGCTTCTATTTTTTCTTTGATGGGCTTTATTTTTAATATTTTCTTTTTTCTTTTTATCTCTTATAGCTCTCTCTGGATTCTGGATTTAGATTTGGAGTGTGCGGTCCGAAGGCCGCACTAGCACTTAGGCTTCTAAAGTGGGCCCATTGTACTATCCCTCCAGAGCGTCCCCCCTCCTCGTCAGTCCTCAAGCCAGCCGACGGTGTCAATCAGCTCGAGAACCTTGCCAGGTGGGGTGTCGCTTAACCTGGCCATACTCGTCCAGAAGTCCCCCAGTATGGATCTTCTTATTGATGCAAGCGCCGGGCATTGGTATAATACATGTTCCGGCGTTTCATCTTCTTCAAGACAACCGCGACAGATGGGGTCGTTTACGACTCCCAGCGTGTGTAGGTGCTTATTCAGTCGACAGTGTCCTGTCCAAAGCCCTACAAGTTTTGATCGCTTCGGGCAAGGTTTCTGGATAGAAGCCCTTGCCTGTCTGCAATCTGTCAGCGACATCCAGCGTTCCGTGTGTCTACGCAGGGTGTCTTGCTTTATGAGGGCTGATTGAGTCGATTTGGTAAGAGGTAGCATCGGTTCCGGCCCGAAGGGTCTTCGGTTGGAGCCTAGCCGAGCCAACTTGTCCGCCTCCTCATTGCCCAGATTGCCTGTATGTCCGTGTACCCATCTGAGTTCCACGTCATTTTTCTCGGATAGACTCTCCAACGCTAGGTGGCACTCCCAGACTAGGCCTGAGGAGACCTTGTGTCCCCTCAGGACCTGTAGTGCCGCCCTGCTGTCTGTCCTGATGCTTATGCATTTGTCGCAGATTTCTAAATCTACGGCTCTTTTGGCTCCATGTATTAACCCCAGGAGCTCCGACTGGAGCACGGTGGGGTATATACCAAGAGCTATAACGTCACGCAGGTTAAGCTCTTCGGAGTAAACTCCTGCGCCTGTACCTCGTCTATTTTTGGAGCCGTCCGTAAAGATACTTATGTCCGGTTCCTCCGTTTCATTTGTTTCA
>JAFFZR010005583.1:0-29349 GCA_018397195.1 Lethrus apterus
TAAATTAAAAAAGTTCGTAATTCAGTTGATAAAAAGACAAAAAAGTCCCATTTTACTAAAAAAAAATCATTAAAACAAGCTCTATGTGTTCAATACTAATGACTTCTTTAAGAATGTCCTAAATATCCGTTATTCCCGACATCAAATGTTTATCGATCTAGGTGTACTTTTTAAACGAATAAATTTTCCAAAATTTTCAAATTACATACAAAATATTGATTACCTGCACGAAGCGGCGAAGAGAGAAAAATTCAAAAATATTTCTCAATAATATGCCTTCCAGATGTAAGATTGTTCCAGTATTTCATATTTATTTCCATTTATTTTATTTTTGTTTTCATTACTGTTATTATACAAATCTTTATATCTCTGAACAGCGATTGAATTTTTTTCATATTTTTCCCATGATCCTTGGACATTATCTAATAACGTTTAATGCAATGTTTGAGTTGCGAATAATTTTAGGACAGCCTGTATGTATTAATACCTTATTTCGAAATTGACTTGGATGAATCAAGTGAATTGAACCGAATAAACGATCACTCTCAAACTTGTTTAATTGTAAATAAATTACGTAACAGTTATACGAAGTCTTATCGATATCTTATTAACGATAACCGAAGATGTAATAATAATAATAACGCAATAAAGTGCACCATCACCCCCTATAATGCCGAAACCGAGTATCCAATGGACCAGAAACGAAGGAACGACGATCGGGATGCTTTGTCTCCGCTCGTTACAATCGGTAATGTAAGATGCTAATCGCGCACCGTGAGAACTGCGCTTCGTGACAATTCATGTTAGTCGAATTGACGGCCGCCGGGGTACGTGCATTTCTTTGAGCAACGAGCCTTATTTTAAAACGTTTCTAATATTGCTCTAATAATAGAACTCGCAGAGGAGACCGACGAACCGAACGAAATCTCCTTATCGGTCGATCATCTCGATGTTTCGTAACAGATGAATTCACTAAACAATCTTGCAACGATCGTGATTGACGACATCGTTGTAGGAATTCGATTTTTTGTGCTACGTTCTCTGACACATTATCCATTTGGATCTAATTAATATTATCTCCGCACGTTTTGGTTCATGACAATCTAAAATGCAGAAATCTGAGACTAATTGTATGGAGGGAAAAAAATTCACGGTGGTTGTTTCCAACTTAATAAATTTGTATTAATTATTACGGATTCATTTGGATTTCTTTCCTATTTCCATGTTTATCTTTTAGGAAGTTACATATCTATATATTGAAAGGCAGACGTATGGAAAAGTTTTGGATAATATCTTGATAACCATTAGTACAGTCAAACCTACCGTTTCCATAGTAATTAAAAAAAAAGTATGAGCATGATTAATGTGTAAAAGTTGGGTTGGGATACGAAGATGATGGAGTTCGATTTAAGGTGAAATTTTGAAGTGACCTGAGAAGATGAATAACTCCTGGTAATATGAACAAAATTATAGAAAATTAAAGATGCTCTAGTAAGTCAATTCATAAATTTGTGTGAATATATTTTTATTAATATTTTATTGCTCAAAAATAAAAAGATAAATACTCAAATAATAATAATATTTAAATTAGATTAGGTTGGGTTGGGTTACTTTATTGAACAAAAAGATCATACCACTTTTGGGGAGCATCGGATTGAAATTTCTGTGATTTTGGCTGAAAAATTATACGAATGAGTTGGGTTGGGTTCGAAAATGGCGCCCAAAATTTCAAAGAGCATACATTTAAGACAGTTAGGATTTTTCTCGAAATTCTTCTAATTTCTTTAACATAAATTTAAATTTTATAAAAGCGCTTCGAACATATCCAGGATCAGAATATACCACGTTCCGGTGCCATTCATTTTAAACCCAATAAATGTCTACACCAAATCCCTTTAGTGACTAAAATAACTTATTTTATCTTCTTCATTTAAATTTAAAAATTGATAAAAATCGTGACTATATACAGATGACAAAACAAATAAATCCAATGTTAAAAAAAGGAAGCAGAACTTAATACAGAAAAAAAGATATCTTTCTAAAAGAAGTGTTGGTGTCAATTGTAGTTCAAACATACTTTACCAGGTTAGTTTCCACCATAGATAATAATAACCTATATAGGATAGAAAGGCATCTTTCTTATTACGATTGAGAACCATGTTTTGCGCCATCTAACGAACTGGAAGAAACTTACGATATTGTAAAAACGTGGGGTGGGGGTATTTAAATTAAAATATACATAAAATTATTGCAAGTACCTATTATAAAAAAATAAATTAATTTAATTCCGTGCGTTTTTCCTTAGAAACAACTAAATAATTATCCCTATGGAAAATACGAGAAATTATGTCAATTTATTTTCACTAATACAAGCAAAAGCAAATCTATTCACTAATAATAATTTAAAAAGAACGAAATTAATCTTTGCAAATCGATGCAGCAGAGATTTGTTATAACAATAATACATTATTTATAATTATTATGCTTTAATAAAGAAATATTAATAAGATTTGACAGATATATTGAACATTCATAAATATTACGCTGATATACCTGTTGATAAATAAGGTACACTTCCTCCTAGTAACTCCTTTGATGTTTCACTAATTCTTAGAAAGCGCAAAATATTATTTAAGGCTCACAATTTTCAAAAACGTACTTATATATTATTGTCATTTGCATGACATTCTACGCTTGCTACATAAAAATCCCATATGTCGTTGACAAACGGCGGAATGATTTAATGAGCTGCTCACGAGATTAAAATTTTACTTAGAATAGATATTTTATTTTCACTGTGATTCAAATAAAATTTTATATACAGTTCTACTGACGTTATCTCGTGGCGCCATCGTACGAATTACAATTCATTTATCTAATCTGCCAGCGCCTCCATAAACGTGGAAGAAACTAAAACATGGTTCGCCAATGGGCTATTAAAGATAAAACCCCATGGTTTCCACCACTGGCAGATACTAATGACTAATTAGTCGCTAATCTTGATCGTGATAGGTTTGTTAGTGAATTAAGTTAAAAAAATTTAAAAATGCATGACAAAAA
Source organism: Lethrus apterus (assembly GCA_018397195.1). Taxonomy (NCBI): domain Eukaryota; kingdom Metazoa; phylum Arthropoda; class Insecta; order Coleoptera; family Geotrupidae; genus Lethrus; species Lethrus apterus. The sequence continues at coordinate 3,061 of JAFFZR010005583.1, forward strand.
ATGTATGCAAAGAAAACCGTAACAAATGGTAATTTTTAAAGAAATAAAAAAAAGGTAAAAATTTGAAGAACAATTAAAAAAATATGTTGATACGGTGAATAACTCTTCAGATCTACTTTATGTACAATGTGCGAATTATATTCCACAAAGTGGTCTGTATTAAGAGAGAAGCGAGTGTGTTTCTCTGTATCAAATTATCATCTGACGAGAACAATGTATCGAAGAGGCCGTGAAGAGATTAATACAGAAACGACGTACGAACGCATTATGTTACACAATTCCCGTTTTAACAAGTGCAATTTAATTTTATTAACTAGAACCTGACTTATATCCGGTAAGATAGTTTTAGCGTTATCAATTTAATGGCATCTTAACAATGTTAACAAGCGTTCTAACCTCTGTTACTGTATTTGCATTGGGCGATCTCTTCTTCGAGGGCGTTTGACCCAATCTGACCTTACGATGAATTCCAAAGTATCCGTGTAAACCTAGTTATATGGCGAGCACCGACAGCCCAAGGCGTCGGATTGCAATTCTACGTCATTTCGTATCATATTACCTTACCACCATCGCTGGCGAAGAAACCAACTGCCGTGTGTTGCCGCAGAGTGCAGCTAGAAACGCATACAATTAAAATAACCGTTACGTTTAATATACGCCTTATCTTCCATGCGGACGCAAGAAACGTGTATCAAAGATTAGAAAATCGAAACGGAAGAATCGAGAGTTACACTTAATGCTCGTATCGATGAATTCAAAAAGTTAATGAGGCATTCGAGGATTATTACAACGGAAAAACACGTTACTCGATCTCGTCTTTATATACTTACAACAATGTCTTGTTGATATAAGCGACTCTAATCCAACCATTTAAATGCGAATTATTCACCTTTAATGGTGCGTTTTAATTTAATTTTCGTTCGCGTACATAACTTTTGGAATTTGTATGCACAACATGATTATTTTGCAAGAATGAAATTCTAAACTACAAAAAAGGTTTTTGAAAACATTCTCTTTACGCTAGAGATTTTACCACTCTTGGTAAATGGTATAAGAAATTATCTATAACGTCTAGGTTGAAAATATATGAAATTTATAAAACGCCCGGTATTATCAATAATTGATAAAAATAATTGATAAAAGCAATTATTGCTTTTAAAGGGAGAATTAGGTTATTTACATTAAAGGGATCTTTAAATATCTGATGAGTATTACAAACCGAAAATAAATGACTAAACTAAATGCTGTTTGAATGTAAGTTGAATAATCAATATGGAGGAAAAAATATTCATTGGTGTTTGCAAAGTGTTGGTACTTGGATTTGTTTTATAAATTACGACTATCACTCCCACCTCTCACTCTCACTCACTCTCACACAAACTTGTTATAAATTTATCTGCAACATTAAACGCCCTACCTAGCAGGGGCGAATTATGTTTTTTGGCGAGTAAAAAAAATTGCCAATATGTACGAGGGAAAAAAATGTTGTGGCAGTTATCTGAGCGTGCGAGTTGCTTTCGATTGTCTAAATTTTACAATGAATTTAATTCGTAACAATAACTAATAAACTTTAGCGTGAAAATAATAAACAGAGACAAAAAACTGCAAAATTATATCGTAACGTAACCTGCAAGATCTCCCGATATAATGTTGCAATTTGTCACTCCGGCACGCGGTAGGGGTCTGAATTACGACCAGGAAGAGCGCACCGGAGTCGGCTAGATATAGAGCTAAATCAGACGCCTCAATCGGGAATATCTATAAACTCGGTACGTTTAACAGAGACGAGACAGGTCGTGCCTACTATGCATTGTTATAATTGCCCGGAGATATTATAAAATTGAACTCGGGTCGGGGTTTTTTCGAGTTTTCCCCGATCGATAAGGATCATCGTCGGTATCTGGCGTTCATCTTTACGATTTTTTGCGAATTAGATTAGTACCGACGGCCATTTTAAATCAAATTGTTTTAACAATGCGCCATTATCGTAAAGTAGATTTGACGGGAAACCGAGATACATTTTAAATCGTTGCGACGTTTACAATTATAATAAAACACGTTTTGACGTGATATCGAGATGCGTTATAATTGTATTAGCGTTTTCAATTTATAATACGATTAATAAAATAAACGTAACATGAAAGAAATAACTAATTACCAAGATTGATGGCAATAATAAAATATTTTATATTATTTATTACAGAGAAAGCAACAATTTTCATTTATTAGTTAAAATTAATTAAAAATTAATAATTTTATTCACTTAGTTCTGTTGAAGAAAATTTGAAAGTTAATGAGATCCCATTTCCTAAGATAAGGTACTTTAGTTATCATGAAGGTAAGATACATTAACTATGGGAAAATTATGAAAATATTGCTTTCATATTCGGAGTTTCAATTCTAATTTTGAAAATTTTTGATGATGACTTTAATCTTTTGGAAAAATATCATGCTTTATGGAGAAAAACTTACAAACTAATGAGATCCAACGATTTTATTGCAAATATCCGTATGTTCAATTTTTATATCAAAAATATGACCGCGAAAAAAATTAAATTTTTTATCGACAAATTGAAGTACATACTTTAATGAATGGGGAGCAAGTTTGTGTTGTTTTCGCCTAAAGCGCGTTGTCGAGGCTGGAACTCGATATTAAAATAATTATCTTTGCAATCGTATCAAAAGTTGGACGCTTAAGGGTTTATACAAATATTTAGTCTACAAATATATTTAGACACAACAACATATAAGTTAAATCACACGCCCAATCACGAAAAACGCACCTTTGACGAATTCGCGCCACCGCGCACCGGTATGGCGATTTCTAGACGAACAAGTAGACCGAAAAATTAACTGCCTCGTTCGTAAGACGTTATTTATGGCCCTTATTTGCGAGCCGATTTGGGGGTATCTGATCGAACGGGGAGGGGGTACTCAAAACTGACAATAAATTCGCGCAATTTGAGGGCATTATCATAAATTAGAATTTGGCGATTATAGCAATTATAATTTGGTCGGGTGATTCGATCGAAACAAAACGCGGGGCGAGCTGTCGCTATATAGTTCGTTAAGGTCGATGATTTATACGCCGTTTGTTTCGCTGTATACCTGAGTCCGCTAGATATCGTAAGAGGAACAACGTTGATTGCTCAGAACGTAGGTGGCTGAACAGTTTATCTTTGTATGTACGTTACTCACGTTGGTTTTGTTTGATTAGGATTTCTTTAAACTTGGCATTGGACAGAGGACCATTATGCGTGTAAAGGAACATTTAAAAGATTATCACGAAGATGTCATTTCATCAACAAGTTAAGGACTTTTTAGTTCATGTCTTGTAGAAAAAATAATTTAAGTACAGTTTTTATATTGAAAGTAACTTAATTGAAGGTGAGACGTCTTAACGGGACTTGGCACTTCGACATCTCTTGCAAAAGCTATGCTACTGAAAGCACATTTTTTTAAAATAATTTGATTTGTGTTATTTCACTGATGAATGCAGCGCACGTTTTTTTTTCAATCAAATAAATTTCACGAAAATATTTTTAATATTTAATTAGTGTCAACTTCAGACCTGGCGGCCCATGGCTTGTTGGTCTATTTTTTTTTTGCACTAAAGCACTTGGTGAACTGTTTTCCTCCACTTCCTTCTGTCTTTTACAGCTTTTCTCCATACTCTTACTTACTTATTTTTCACTTATTTCTTCCAACTTACTCCTCTTCCTCTTCCCCTATTATTTACTACCTGAAATTTTGCTGCCCTTGATAATATTTTTGATATCAACGTTCTTATGAGTGTACAAGCTCATGCTGACCCTTTTTTATTTTTTATTTCTTTTTCCGTTCCTCACTTCACTTACTACAACTTCCAAACATATAAATTCATTTACCCTTTCTATTTCCACTTCTTTGAAATCCTGATCTTGTTCGAAAATAAATTTTTCTTTTTTACCTCATTTTTTGCTGTGTATCTAATTCCATATATGTAGTGTTTTTATAGTTTATTTTCTGGCCCATATTGTTAGCTATTTTCTTAAATCTTCTTATAGTCGCTTTCAACTGCCTTTCCTCTCGCGCCATAACAATTCAGCGTAGGCGTGGCTCTTGGAAAAAATACTTTTATTTGTTTGGATTTCACTTTTTCTGACTATCAATCAAGTACTAAATTAAACAAAACCGTGGAGAGATGATCTCCTTGTCTTAGTCCCCTTGTGACTTCAAAGCTGTCTGATTGCGCACCATCAACTCTTATTTTGTATATTCCATATCTTGTTCTAACCTTTCTTTCATTAATATCGCTATTATTTTTTAAACGACATCTAATAAAGAAATCTCTGTAATTATCACATATCTTGCTGCCCCATTTTTTTAACAATGATTGTATAATTGCTTCTTTCCAAAGGTTTGGAAACTTTCCTATTTTGTAGAATAGAATTTGAAAAAGATAATACAAAAGACTTGCTGTGAATTTTTTTCTATCAAAACATCAAAACATGTCTGCACTTGCTTTAACTATTAAATATATACCTTTATGTAACTGTAAATAACTCTTTAAGCAAATCCAATTAAATAGTCGGCCATAACAAACAAATTTTATTATGTTGCTTTAAAAAGTGTAGTTGTCTTTTTTAATAATATATATCAACACACTTTCTTCCCATTATCTTCTGTCAGGCGGGCAGACTAATTTGAAAATATTACCTTGGAATCTCTATTTAAAAATGGTTTTTTGTGAGAAATAATTAACATCGACACACGCACTAAAACAAATCATTCGAACAAGATGAACTGACCAGTTAGTCTTGGCGTTTGATGAATATCTTTCGTATAATTTACATAAACGGCCTAACATTGTCTTACGGAATGCGTATAAATTGCTCCTCGTGTGGCAAGGGAATGCACGGATGCGTAGGCCGGTCTGTGAAGGCAAATATTAGAAAATTGAACCCAAAATACGACCGTTAGCGAATTTCTTTATTGTACTAATTCGATGATTACAGCGAGGCCTTGTCAGTGTCCGATGTTAGACGATGGGCGATTGACCCATCCTGCAGGAAACATGGCGTCAGTGGACAGGTTCAAGTGATCATCTTAAAGCTCCGCCCATCGGCCACCATCCGTCTTAATTCAAACCGGGAATTAAACTACATTTATACTTGACGTTGATGCCCCATTCAAACAAAAGAAAATCATGCATAATCTGATGCATATTCCACTTGCACCGATTAAAAAAAAATCGACAACGTTTATCGTTATGAATAATATAACAAAGAAATTAAAGAGGAGGGCCAAAATTAATCGGCGAATTTTCGCCGTTCTTCGTCTTTTATATAAAATTTATTGCAGTGTTTATATACAAAAAAAAATGAATTAAATGAATGAGGTTTAACGTTAAAACTCAACGATTTTATGTAAAAACATCGGGTACACTATCAAGGTCATGAGATTTTTCGATGTACACGTTCAGCATTGTAATCGCGGAATAACTTCTGTTTGTCACTTATCAGATCCCTTGTTAATATTCCACATGGTCGATGTTCTCGGTATTGTTCATTGACTGGAGAATTTTAAGCGATTTAATTCCGACGTGACGAATAATTTATTTGTTCTTTTTCACGAATCATTAAAAATGTATGTTTTCTAAAGTTGTTTATCTGAACTTTTTTTTGTCATTTCAGGATCTCCGCCTTTAACCGGAACGGGAACGGTAAAAGTAATCATTCGCGATGTCAACGACCACAGTCCAGAATTCAAACGTCAATCTTACAAAGCAACCATAACCGAAAACAGTCCGATAGGTTCTTGGGTTCTAACACCAATAGCCACTGATAAAGACATAGGACTCAACGCAAAAATAAGATACAGTCTCTTGGGTGATAAAGTGGAAAGATTCAAAGTTGACCAAGAAACAGGCGTTATAACCACAACTCTAATCTTAGATCGAGAGGAAGACGATATGTACCACCTAACACTGATGGCGCAAGATTGCTCCCCGACCGAACCGCGCGCCACCGCAGTAAATCTCACCATAACAGTCCTGGATGAAAACGACAACACCCCCACGTTTTCAGCCTCAAAATATAACGTCTACATTCCCGATAATACAAGAACTGGACAATTCGTTTTCGGTGCGAAAGCAACCGACAACGACGTTGGAATCAACAGCAAAATCAGCTACTATCTAACTGGAGAACACGCCAAAAATTTCACCATCAATCCCGAAACGGGTGTCGTCAAATCTCTCCAGAATTTATCTAAAGGGACCAGCGTTTACAACTTGGAAATCGAAGCACAAGACGGTGGAAGGATACCAAAACGCGCTAGCGCAGCACTGAAAGTTTTTTTAAAACCATCTCACCTTTTTCCAAATTTCGTGTCACCGTTGGAAACGCGATTCAAACTTGCCGAAAATGTCGAAGAAGGAAAAATGATTACAAAATTGAGGGCATCGTCACCGAAGACTGGATCCTCCGGTAGCGTAAGATTCGCCATAGCCGGTGGAAACGTCGGGGAAGCTTTGAAAATTGACGAAATAACCGGTGAAATGCAAGTAGCTGGAACAGGTTTAGATTACGAAACTGCCTCACAGTACGAGGTGTGGATCGAAGCAAAAGACACTGATAATCCTCCGTTACGAAGCGTTTTGCAATTGTTAATAAACGTAACCGATGCCAACGACAATGCCCCAATTCTAAACAACGCGTTATATAACGCGACAATTATGGAAGAGGAAACACCTCCACAATTAGTAGTTAAAGTATCGGCAGCGGATGCAGATTCTGGAGAAAATGGGCAAATTACTTATAGACTCGTTGACGATTTTGAAGGTTCTTTTGAAATGGATGCCGAAAGCGGCGAGATTTACACGAACGTAAAATTAGATCGTGAAGACATACCAAGTTATGAGTTGACAGTCGAAGCTATTGATCAAGGAACGCCTCAGTTATCCGGATCTGCAACCGTTTTAGTGACAGTGCTGGATAAAAACGACAATCCTCCGCGTTTCACGAGGCTGTTTAGCGTAAACGTCACCGAAAACGCAGAAATCGGATCGTTTGTTATTAGAGTGACTAGTTCAGATCAGGATATTGGCGAAAACGCCAACGCCACATACAGCTTTACTGAAAATCCGGGAAACAAGTTTAAAATTGATGAAATTAGCGGTAATGTGACGGTCGTCGGTCCATTAGATAGAGAACAACAAGATGAATATTTGTTGAAAGTAGCTGCGGTGGACGTCGCTTGGCGTGCCGAGACTCCTTTAACTATAACGATTCAAGACCAAAATGACAACGCACCTGAATTCGAACATTCATATTACAGCTTTAATTTCCTCGAATTACAACGCGATATAGTCCCAGTTGGGCAAGTTACGGCTACAGACAGGGACAAACAAGGCCCAAATTCTGTGATAAGTTACTCGTTACAACAGCCTTCGTATCTGTTTACTGTAGATCCGGCTTCCGGTGAAATCTTCAGCAAACGAAGTCTTAAATACAAATACACACAATTAGAATCGTCGCCAGAAAACGTGTACTCGCTTACTATACTTGCAACGGACAATGGTAAACCCCCGATGTCTTCAGAATGCTTGGTTATGGTAAACATCATAGATGCTAACAATAACGCTCCTAAATTCGAAGCAGACGAATATTTAACACCGGTTCCTCTCGATGCAATCGAAGGACAAAAATTACTGAAAGTCACCGCCAAAGACGACTTGGACTTCGGCATCAATGCTGAAATTCTCTACTCGATAACGGCTGGAAACGCTTCTGAATATTTTACGGTCGATAAACAAACCGGTTGGATAACTTTGACGAAAAGAGTTAACATTTCCGGGAGGACATTCCTGTTGGAAATTAGTGCTACAGACAAAGGCGTACCACCTCAACAAGATAAAGTAAAGGTGACATTAGTAGTTACGGGAGAAAATAAATACGCTCCTAACTTCACATCGAGGACATTCCACATAATCGTACCGGAAAACGAACCTCTAGGTTCGACCATAGTCACAGTTAGCGCTTCGGATGGCGACCAAGGTCCGAACGGCATGATAAGATACCAGATATCCGGCGGTAACGAAAGAAAAGAATTCGGAATCGATCCGGAATCCGGCGCCGTTACTATAATGAAACCTTTAGATTACGACACCGTACAAGAATATCGACTCAACATCACAGCCAAAGATTTGGCTTTCAAACCACGAACGGGAATGGCAATGGTGACGATAGCTTTAACTGACATAAACGACAATTCCCCAACATTCAATCAAAGCTCATACGAAGCTTATGTCGCTGAAAATTTGCCACAAAACAGCTTCGTATATCGAGTCATAGCAACAGACATTGACTCGCCGAAAAACGCCATCATTCAATATTCGATCGTAGGCGGTACGGGAAAGGAGGTCTTCTTCATCGATCAAAAATCCGGTATTGTTACAGCTAAAGTGAGTTTCGATTACGAAGAAAACAACCACTATAAAATCAACATCGTTGCGAAAAATCCAGACTCTGTGATGTACGGAACTACCGAGCTTACGATACATATAACCGGGGTAAACGAATATTATCCAAGATTCGTACAACCTGTTTTCGCCTTTGACGTATCAGAATCGACAGAAGTTGGCAGTAGCGTCGGAACAATCCAGGCCACCGATCAGGATTCCGGAGACGATGGAAAAGTTTATTATTTATTCGTGGGTTCCAGTAACGATCGTGGCTTTACAATCAACTCCGAAACTGGGAAAATAAGTGTGTCGAGAAATTTGGACCGAGAAACGCAAAGCAGGGTGGTTTTAACCGTCATGGCTAAAAACGCCGGTGGGATAAGAGGAAACGATACCGATGAAGCACAAGTCATAATATCAATTCAAGACGGTAACGATCCACCCGAATTCCTGCAACCGTTGTACGAAGCTCAGATTTCAGAGGGCGCCCAAATCGGTACGTTCGTCCTTACGGTTAAAGCCGTCGACAAAGACGTCCGACCACAAAATAACCAATTCAGTTATTCGATAATTGGAGGTAATACAGATCAAGTTTTCAAAATTGATCCGCAAACTGGCGAAATAGAAACGTCTAGAATGCTCGACAGGGAAACAATTCCGTTATATAATCTTATCGTCGGTGGTATTGACATGGGAAATCCTCCGGAGACAGGTACAACGACTGTTAAAATACACGTTGGTGATATTAACGACAACGGACCTATTTTCGATCCACAACCCGTGGGGCGAGTTAGTGAAAATGAACCACCAAACACGAAAGTGATGACACTTTCGGCTAAAGATCCAGACCTGCCACCGAATGGCGCTCCGTTTACATATAAATTAATTGGAGGGCGACAAAGGGATTACGTTAAAATCGACAAGCATAGTGGAATGGTTCTGACGACAAGGAGTATCGATAGAGAAATCACGCCGGAATTAAACATTATAGTCGAAGTTGAAGACAGCGGTAGTCCAAAAATGAAATCGCAACACAGCGTGAAAATTGAAGTCCTCGACCAAAACGACAGTCCTTCCAGTCCTAGATCGGTTCATGTTCTTGTACATTCCTTTAATGGGATGTTTCCTTTGGGAAAAATCGCAGATGTTCGTCCCAACGATCCTGATACCACTGGCGACTATAAATGTAAAATAATTCAAGAACCAACATTAACCGGTATACTAAGCATTCCATCCGCTTGTAATTTATACACGTCTAAAATCACACTTCACCAAGGATACTCGCTAACAGTGTCCGGGAACGATGGTAAACACTCGGACGTCATATCGACAGTAACTGTCGCCTTCGTCACTTACAACAACGCAACAGTTGAAAATTCCATAACAATAAGAATAACAAACTTAACCGCACAGCACTTCTTATCAAATTACTATCACAACCTCCTCGATATTCTAAAATCGACGCTAAACATCGGCGAATCAATTACATTGTACGGTCTAAACGACAACGAAGAAACTTTAGAGCTGACGCTCGCCGTAAAAGTCGGTAACGTTTACAAAGAGAAACTACACACTGCCGAGAAGATACTTAAGAAACAAAGTGCCATAAATAACTTATTTCAAACCTCCGACGTGAAAATTAACTATCTTCCCTGCAGTGAAAACACATGCGAAAACGGCGGCGTGTGTACAGACGGAATCACGGTTAGAAAAACGACGAAAATTACGAACAGTCAAAATATCGTTTTCACGTCACCGCTGATAACCCACGACTACTCGTGTCAGTGCATGGACGGATTCATAGGCCAAAATTGCAATAAAAGACAAGACCCATGTTTACCAAACCCTTGCAAATCAGGTGGTCAATGCAGAAGACAAGGTTACAACTTCCAATGCGTCTGTCCGCCTTCGAAAGATGGCAAATATTGCGAGTTGGAAAAAGGCGACGCTTGTTCCGAAAATCCTTGTCAAAACGGCGGTTCTTGTAGGGAAAGTCGCGACGGTCTATCATTCTTTTGTTTGTGTCGACCGGGATATCGAGGAAATCAATGTGAGGCATTGGTTGATACGTGCAGGCCAAATCCATGTCTGCACAACGGTCAATGCGTCAGCCTCAAACCAGGTTATAAATGCAGTTGCACCGACGGACGTTACGGTAGACATTGTGAAAAATCAACTTTCGGTTTCCACGAATTATCATATATGAGTTTTCCGCCACTTGATGCAGCCACTAACGACATCACTTTCATATTTGCGACGACGAAACCGGATTCGCTATTGGTTTATAACTACGGTGCCCAAACTGGCGGAAGAAGCGATTTTGTATCGGTGGAATTATTAAATGGCAAGGCAGTTTTCTCGTTCGGAGGGGCAAGAACGGCAATCACTTCCGTCAGTGTGGGAGGAAAAGGCAATAATTTAGCCGACGGTAATTGGCATAAAATAACTGCAACTAGAAACGGAAGAGTCGTTTCGTTGAGTGTCTCCGATTGTTCCGATCACGGCGACGTGTGTGAAGAATGCAGGCCTGGCGATATCACTTGCTACGCTGACGATATGGGCCCTGCAGGGTAAATTAAAAATCTTATAACTTATACAATCAATAATTTTCTTTTACTTTTAGGACTCTCAATTTTAACAATCATCCACTTCTAATTGGTGGTCTGAAAAGTGCCGATCCAATTCTGGAAAGACCTGGGCAAATTCATTCCGACGATCTTGTTGGATGTGTACACAGCGTATCAGTCAATGGACGTCAGTTAAATCTAAGCAATCCAATTAAACATGAAGGCATTGACCATACGTGCATAAGGCGAGGTTCGTGCAACTCCAGAAATCAAGATTCTTGTTACGGATTGGGTGAATGTCTCGACAGATGGGATACAATAAGCTGTAACTGTGGAAACAATCTCATTTCACCAAACTGCGGCAACGCACTTCGCCCAATAAGTTTGAGTGGAGATGGATATGTGGAATTCATAATATCAGAAAAACACAGAAGAATGCAACTCCTCGAATCGTTATATAAAGGCTCGACTATATGGAATCATCATCGAAACGTCAGATCCACGCAGCCAGTTAATCCCAGCAGCAACAGCATCAGTTTCTTATTTAGAACAATACAAACGAACGGCGTATTATTTTACGTCACCAGCAACAAGCATTACACTTCCCTGGAATTAAGGAACGGCCAAATCGTATACATTAGCAAATTAGCGACAATCGTAAACATGACCGGAATTCATGAAATTGTGACAAACGGAGAATGGCATAACGTAACTTTACACTCGCATTTTCGAGGACTGGAAATAATTTTAAACGGCGTGAGAATTGGCGAAGAATTAGATTCGGCGGGAGTTCATGATTTTTTGGACCCATATCTAAGTTACCTTTCGCTCGGCGGAGCCAGAAGTAACCTTTACTACGTAGGTAATAAACACCCCGAATCGTTTCAAGGTTGTTTCGTAAATTTCACCATCAATAACGAAATACAACCTTTCAACGGCTCCGGAAGTATATTTAGCGAAGTGGTTCTTCGTGGTAAAATTTTAAAGGAATGTAACGGGCCCCTTGGTTTAGGTACAGTTGCCGCCCCTGATCCATTAAGTATTGGAATTACACTCGTCATTGTATTTTTTGTGGTTCTGCTGGTGGCTATTTTAGTTTCGTTTGTTGTTTTCCGTTTGAGAAAACAAAATAAGGAGAAAGGTGGCGCTCCAGGGAGTCCATCTGGTCTGCACAGTAAACAAAATGGTAGTAATTCAATTATGGGAACAAACGGATTGGTAAACACAGTTAACGAAAACGTACTGGGACGAAATATGCATGGCAATGATAATTCAATGGGTTATCATTCGGAAAATGGGGATGTCATACGAGGAATTGGCGGGCATCCCCTAGTTGGACCTGAATTGTTGTCGAAAAAATTCAAAGAAAGGGAAATAATGCAAGGTGAAGTCCCTAGACCGCAAAGACCAGATATTATAGAAAGAGAAGTTGTGACCAAGAGTCCGCCTATGAGAGAAGATCATCATCCACCTTTGCCACCTTCGAGTAATCATACACATGATCACGTTAATGCTGATTTAAATTCTGAAATGCCAGAGCATTATGATTTAGAAAATGCTAGCTCTATCGCACCATCAGATATTGATATAGTTTATCATTACAAAGGGTACAGAGAAGCTGCTGGTGTTCGGAAATTTAAAGCAACACCTGCACCAGTCAGTAGTTACCATCATAAGCATACTGGTAGCCAAGCACAAGCACAACATAGACATTCTCCACATCATCCTACGGGATTCCCACCACGTGCTCCACCTGTAACTAGTCCAGCATCTAGACCACACCAAAGTACACCATTAGCAAGACTGAGCCCTAGTAGTGAAATGAGTGCTCAACAACCGAGAATTCTTACACTACATGACATTAGTGGTAAACCACTGCAAAGTGCCTTATTAGCAACAACGTCAAGTTCTGGAGGTGTTGGAAAGGATGTGCTTCATAGCAATAGTGAAAGAAGCTTAAACAGTCCAGTGATGTCACAGTTAAGTGGTCAAAGTTCGAACAGTAGAAAAGTTGCCGGACCTCCACCTGTAACTTCAGCATCCCCGGGTATGGGATTAACCGCGGAAGAAATAGAACGATTAAATGCACGACCGAGAACTTCTAGTTTAGTTTCAACTTTAGATGCAGTATCGAGTTCCAGCGAAGCACCAAGAGGACCCGTCTCGAATCACCTAACACACATGCATCATTCTCCCGTTCCAGAAACCCATCACAGTTCGTCGACAACAGACGAAAGTGGAAATGACAGTTTTACATGTTCGGAAATCGAATACGACAATGCCAGTTTAGCTGGAGACAAGTACAAACCAAACGAACCTGAAACACGAAGGAGTAATTCTAGTTCAAGTAATAAAAATAATGTACCACCACCATCATATGATGGTTTTGATTCATCATACCGAGGCTCAATGAGCACACTGGTGGCATCTGATGATGATTTAGGGGGACCTATGTACAGGCCACCCACTGGTTCCCCATCCACCACAGCTCTCGGCTGGGACTATTTGCTCAATTGGGGGCCGAATTTCGAAAGTCTGGCTGGTGTATTTAAAGACATTGCTGAATTGCCAGACTCTGTTAATGGAAGGGTTTCATCGTCGTTAAGACTAACAAACGCGCAAAAACCATCCGAAGAATATGTATAGTGAAGTGAATTATTAGTGATATTACAGTAAGACTTAAATAAATTGTTAATTGTAAAACCTTGCATCAAGGATTTTATGTCTTGCCATATTGTCTGTAAAAAAATTGTAAATTAAATAGTTTATAGTAAATATTTTCCTATTTTAAAGACTTTGTAAATAATTTTATACTAAAAGTCATTCGATGTAGAAATAAACTGATAATTTAATAAATGATGATGACGGAAGTAATACAATTTATTGCTTAAACCCAAAACCTACCATTTTCTTAAAAAAAAAGAATTCAGACGTCTCAGCCAATCAGTGAATTCGTCACGTAATTATTGGTTGTTCGGTTTTTGCTGCAACTCTTCATAAAAAATTATTTAGTCCCCGTTTTATTTCAAAGCATAGGTTGTTGAACATTGATGCGTACAGCGTACATCGTAACGTAGGTAGCAATAATAAAATTTACAACCATCACGTAAGACTGATTTTAACAACAACCAATGACGTGTGAAAAAACTAACAAATTAAACCACTTTTTGTCATGTAACTAACTTCACACCATTATATTTATGATTTTATTGTTTACGTAAGCAAGAAAAATATGTTTAGCAACAAAATGATTTTTATAATTATTATGAAACTACAGAGAAAACAATACATGACTTGTACTTTATCATGGATAATTAAAAAATAATGGGAAAATTATTATTTTGTAAAAAAAATCATAAAAACAACAACCAATTTGCAACAAAAATTTCCTAATTAATTCATTACTACATGTAACAAATCAGTATTTAAGAAACGTTAGTACCTAGTTAGAATGTGAAAGTTGGTAACGTGATGACAAAATTAAAAATGGTGATAGACAAACTCCAAGGCAGACTATCAATGTCAAATCTGATGTGTTACATTAAACAATAACAATACAACAACGATGTGTTTTTCTCGAATATTAATTGACTAGATTTCGCCCCAATGACAAGTTCAGTTTCACAAATTACAAGACAGCCACCTTCGTACCATCATATAGAAAGAGGTATTTCACCCTCAACATTGCAAGATGTTGGGGAACCTCCTTCATATGAAGAGGCTATCAATCCAAACGGTAACTTTTTCATAATTCGAATTAATTGTAAATGTACATTGTACTTATTTATCAGCTCCACCGCCATCATATGATTCATTATTTGGTAGAGTGCGTGAAGCCAGAAAAACAAGTAAAGGTGTCTTCGATTTCTTTAAAAATATTCTAATCATACTTTTAGGGGCTGGTAAGTTTACAATTCCTTTAATTTTACGTTTTTAAAACTAATTTTTAGTTGGTTGTACTGTTATATTGGGAGTAACTATAATTATACCGATATGTATGATAGTTATGGGACTTATATATTTACATGATTGCCCACAAGGTGAATATATTCCAGTTTACTTGTTGGTAGGAGGTATGTTGTCGTCTATTTTGTACTACTAATATTAAAAATTATATCTTTAGGCATATTTGGTATTTTAAAACAGCTGTTGCATTTATCTACACGTGTACGACAAAGTGAAGAGGAACGTGAAGAAGAACAGTTAAGACAATCTCCAACGCAAACATTACTTAATTGTTTTATGTTGGGTTGGTTTATTATTGGTAAGTTAATCATTGTCGTAATAATTTTGATAAAAAATCAAATTAATTTTAGGTTCAGTTTGGGTTTATAAGGAATACGAACCCAATTATGATCCAGCAAAAGATAACGTCAAATACTGCAATAAAAGCTTGTACTTATTTGCTTTCTGGCTTATAACTTCCGTTTACATACTATTGGGCACAATTACAATATGTCTTTGTTCATTGAGTATTGCGAGTATTGTTTTACAACCGAAAGTCTCAGAATTTGACCAAGAAAACTTGGAAAATGTAAGACGAAGGCGTTAAAACTTTCTTCTTTCTTTGTTTAAGGGCTCAAGCGTACATGACAAATGTGTTTCAAGGTGCCATGGTCCATCTCGTATATCTTTATTATTTACAATCTACTAATAAATTAGTCTGTGGCACCTGTTTATCTGTGATAATCATATATTTCTTTAAAATTTAATTTTTGAAATTGTAAGTGTAGATTTTTTAATGTTAATTAGTAAATTTTTATGATTCTTTTATGAACAAGAACCAAATGTAATGTTGCATTTATTTTTATAATTGTGTTTAATTTTTATTGAATTTCAATATGGATTTATGAAATCCTGAAAAATAAACTTTGTTGAAACTTGGCACGAGTTCTCTGCTTGAAATAATTGCTTCAGTTGTTAAAAAATGTATTATTCACATGTACGTAAAGTATGGCTGTTTATATGCAGTTCAACAAGATTTATTTTTTGGCGTTTTAGTTTCTCGAATATATAAAATGTTGGTAGCTTTTAAGGTATTATGAATTTGTTTTTGTAAAAATGTACAATTATTTGCAGCTATGTACAAAAAACATGTATTTATTGCATTTGTTGTTTTATTTCCACTGAATATACAAAACTTGCAAACGTTTTATATTAATATTACAGTTTTCAATGATTAGATCTATTTGTAAGAAGCATTTCCTTAAGGCTGTAACACTCACGAGGAAATTTATTCTTTGGAGTCTTTTATGTCTACTACTGTAATATCTGTAGTGTTTGCCATAAAGTATAATGCAATGAATATTTATTTTCCAAAATAAATGCAAAGATTAAATATTTACCTCCGACTAAAATTTATATGACCATAATATCTAGCAAGCATACGTCACCACTTTAGAAATGATGTAAATCACCCATGTCTAATTAACAAAAATTATTTAGTCAAAAACAGCTAAAATGATGATCAATTCGAAGGAAAAGTCATTGGTAAGTTCAGTAAAGATATCTGATCCACCGATAGTTAATAATCGCTTCAGAACGCCAAAAACGAAACCATCGACATGAAGCCCGTATTGAAAAATGAAAACTCGAACGATTCCATAATATCGGTAATTTTCCCATGGCGTGGACGAGCTTACGAGAGAAGGAGACACGTCGTATCTACGCACGACGCTGGAAGGACCATAACAACCATTGGATTTTATTTATGCATGATGGCAATCCTACTTTTGGTAAAATACCTATCTTTTAAAATCATCTAATAACATTTTTGTTAACCAGTGCACGGGTGTTGGATTATTGATTGTGTCCCTTTGGACCCTTTTGTATAGAATTCCTTACGTGTATTTAACCGCTGGTTCTTTCTTCATGGATGCGAATACTTTTGTTCTGTGCGCTGGAGTTGTGAGCATTCCTTGTTGTTGGATAACTTGGATATGTCACGATAACAAGAAGAATTACCTTTTTTTACCATTGGTTTGCAATTCATCCTATTTTATATATAAACCAATTAACAATTTTTAGTTGCTGGTATTTCTGGGTTTTTCCATATCAATGCTGGTAACAGGAATTGGTATAGGTTTCGTGCACAGATCCCGAATGAACTTCGACCGCTCGAAATACCCACCTCATTTACTCAATGGCCACTACAGATCTACTTTAAACGAATCGATGGGGGCCGCGATGGAGTCGTACGACCTAAACCTATATTATCGCGCTTCATGGGATAAAGTGCAGCAACGACTGAGCTGTTGCGGAATCGATGGACCAAAAGATTGGTTTCTGTACAGGCAGAAAGTTCCAACTTCGTGCTTTTTGAATCATCAATGTTCCCATCCGAGAATTTTGTTCCTTAGAGGCTGTCTCGATTTACTCTCGTACGATCTGGCTTGGGAAATATGTCTTTTGACTGGGTTGAGTTGTATTTCTTTTTGTGTTCAAATAGTAACGGTGCTTTTGGCTAGTTTTGTTTATATAAACGATAAATTACCAAATACTAGGAATGTTAATCTATCTTGAAAGTGGGTTATGTGGTGACGTTCAAAATTTTGTAACTTTTTTAATATATTTTTGTAATTTCATTTATTGTCTTTTTTTAAAACAATGAAATTGGGTTGTACTAGCTTACAAGCGAACAGTCTTGCGACTCACTAGGCTTTGTTCTTATTTCAAAAATGTCCATAGCATAATTCATTTCTTACATTTGAAGTCTTTTATTTGGTTGAAAGCTCAAAACAAAAACAAATTAATGTCAATTGTATCAACAACCGAAACCTTTCCTCCAAGCCAGGGGTTCTTAACTGGTTCTGAATCTCATTATGATATAGTTCTGAAGATATTGCCATTTCAGCCTTTATAGTATACAGCCAGGAACACAATTTTGAACATTAAAACATTTTTTTAATATAAATTTACATATACAGACTTATTAAATTTAAATATACATTTTATATAAATGTGTTCATTCGACTTAATCATCATCGATCATCTTGTACAATGCGCAGGAGAAGATCATTCCTAAAACCTAAAAAAAAAACCTTTAGAAAAGAAAAATAAATTAAAACCACTCACCATTAAACAAGCAACAACAATACCGGCACTTCCAACAATAACGGCGTGACTTTTGAGAAAATCTTTAGTTACGTTATAACAACCATCCATATATAAAGTATGTCTGTTGTGGTTCTGCACCAAGAGATTACAGTTTTGATTTTTGCCCGGAAAAGGCATCTTGCAACACGAATCCGGTAGGTTGTCCTTCCAATCGTTGGGCGAGGTAACGCCGCAACAATGCAACCTGGATTGGGTTTCGTCCCAAGCGACTGTGACCGGCTTGTAATTTTTGTAATTGCTCATGGAACTATGCATTCCGTGCATCAAAGTCACGTCGACTTTTTCTCTGAAAACGTAACCCAAAATTCCACCTATCATCATGGTGACAAAGATCAAAAACACCGCGATGAAATACTGAAAATAAATTGAAATAAAAAAATTAAATAAATTATAAAATTATTAATATAAAAAGAAATTGTAAGCCATTACCGTGACCAAAAAACATCTGACTTCTTTTATGGCACCCAGACATCCGAAGCATGAAATTAACAGGACGAGGGCGCCTGTCGCTATGAGTACGTATATTGTACCTGCATACAAATTTGTACCCAAGAGTTCATTTGCAAAGGATTTATCAACCAATGTCCATGTACCCAGTCCTACTAATACGACTCCACCAATCTAAAATGTAAATGAAACATATACATATAAAAACGTGAGTACCAAATAAAGAATTTTTTATATGAGTATCTGGCTTAATGGATTGGGCTGGGTTGGGTTTAATTTGTTTTTAAAGAAATAAAAACGTTCTTGTTTTTTAAAAGGCTTTTTTAAATTTCCTCAATTCGGAAAAAAATGTAATTCTTCGACGAATAAATTTTTTAAAAAAGTATTTAGCATTTTTTGTATTTTTAATATTAATTCCGTTACCGGGAAATGCAAGAGTTTGGAGAATCGTGTATATATGTATGTATTTTCTAATAAAGAAGAAATAATTGTAGAAACAATTCAAAATTATACAAACTTTATAAAAATAAGTGACAAATGAGTGTCCCGCCAATTACGGTACGTCAAGTCATACAAGAATGTATACAAAACAGACCTATTTTTTACTTTCTTTTGGTTATTTTCATTAGTAATTTATTTACGTACAAGAATTTAGGCAAAAATAACTCCTACCATTAAACCGAATTCAATATAAATATTTGCCTTTTGGAAACAAAACATAATAGTCAATCGTGGGTGTCCCCCTAGGACATATTGGATTAAAAAACCGAAATAAAAAAAAAAAATGCTGCGCCACTGGTTTTGCATCACATTTTATTCCTTTAAAATTTTAAACAATATATTGAAATTTTTGCGATGTGTACTTACGAAAATTACAAAGTTGATTATAAACATGCTATACTTCATGCAGTTCCCACATCCATCCATTCTTCTTCCAAAACCCATTTTAAATCTTTTTTTATTGAGTGAACTAAACAAACTCACATAAACACAAACCAGTTGAGTACGTACTTTCCAAAACGTTTATATCACCTTGCACGATACAAATGCGTCCTCAACATCGCACAAAAGTTGAGTCACTTTAAATATCATAAAGCGCCCGATATGAAAAATAAATTAAAATTAAAATCACGTAAGTGTGGTTACTTAATTTCACGCACTGGCAATTAACAATTAATTTTTCTTTTTTTATATGACGAGACGAAACGTGCGAAAGAGTAATAAATACGAAATGAAATCACTTTCTACCTCGCCCCACTTATGTAGATTCTCGTCCTTGAAGAAAAAATTTTAAAAGTAAAAAAACATTTTTAAAATTTTGTGCGGGATTTAAAATTTAAGACTAATCCAAAATTCTTTTTAGTATTTTTATTGTTGTTTGTTTAAATGTGCTTTTTTCGAAAAAAATACACAATGTGAGAAATTACGTCACAAATTAATTAATTACAAGGCGTGTTTGAAAAGTCGCGAAAACAGCGGTTCTATCTGCACATTGTAAGCCAAAATTTAAATTAAAAATTTTCTCCACAACTGTTTTATTTATCGTTGAAATTTTTTTAATTATTTATATTTATAATTAAAAAAACTTTGATTGGTATTAATAGATACAACTATATCTATATCTGTATTTATCTGTATTAACACCGCCAATACTTGTCTTTCTTCACATTTCCACACTTGAATCCGTTATTATTTTCTCTTCTGTCGCCGTCTTTCTTCCTCCCTTCAGATATTCCACCCCACATCTTTTCTCTCTTATGTACTTTTTTTGTGCGCGAAATTAAATACAAATAAGGAGTAAAATGTGTAGGTGTAGGCCCTTTTTTGCTTTTTATTGTGGTTTATTTACTTTCGATTGCGCTTTTATTTAATTCTATTGGTAATTAATAGGTCTGTTCCAAGAAACAGTTCCAAACGGTTCTGGTTTTCATCTACCAATAAAAACATTCAATTTCATTTGTGACTAATTTCAAGTATAACTGAAATTCGCTCTGTGATATGTGGAAGAAAACCGGAATCGTTCTGAATCGTTCCGAATCGTTTGTTGGAACGAAGGAGGATATATACTTCTCTTTTTCTATGGTTGGAAGAAACCTAATAATAAATGAGCAAAAGTTGTCAGTACGAAAGCTCTTTCGTACATTTATTTGTTATTTTACTGGATTTTGTTGGGTATTTCGTATTTTATCCCTTCCATTCCTAGTTGAAATTACATATCCGTTGCATGGTATATATTTGTATCTATGCCTTGCCTTATTCTTGTGTGAAAGGGTTTAAGTAGTGTTTAAAATTTATTTTGGTTTTTAAAAACAATCCTGTTGTTGGTAACTCTGATTTTGATTGGTGTGCCGTGTGTAGTGTCTGTGTTGCGTTTTGTATGTATGAAGTCTTTTAGTAACTTAGCTTCTTTAAAACTATAATTTTAATCTATTTTTGTGATGCTGCGTGTTTTAGTTAATTAGGGTGCACTTCAATATCAATTGGAAACTTTTTCCACCAAAATATAATGGAAACAATTGAAAAATTATTAAGTCAAGGATGGTGAGTGAGGTTATTTTGACGTACACTGAACGTAATTTCTATAAACAGCACACATTAACACCGAATTCTTACAGGAATATTTCTGACGATGGCCTGGAAATAATCACTAATAACGGCTCTATAAAAGATTTAAAAACAATTACACAAAACGCCTTGAATGTAAGTTTTTTCCCAATTCTTTAACTCTTCTTTGCTCATTTGTAATTTTAGGAAGATTTAAAAGACATTGGAAAACCGGTGTTATCCTCAGAATTGAACAAAAATAAAATTAACCAAGTAAGTTTGATCTATAAAGTCTGGCGCAAATAATTTAATTGTTTTTGTTAGATTGTTTTACAAATACAGAAAATTAGAAACGTTTCTGCCCCGAAAAGTAATGAGGACTCACAGGCCGCACCACGAATGCTTAAACTTATACTTACTGATGGACACACACATTGCCAAGGCATTGAAATAGCAAACATATCATTTTTAAATCTTGCAAAAACACCACCGGGTTCAAAGTTGTTGATAAAAAACGCTGTGGTTGTATGTGGTTACGTGTTGCTTGACACAAAAACTTGTAGTTTCTTAGGTGGACAAGTTCCAGCTTTATATGAAAAATGGGAAATTAACAAAACGATGACTAAACATACAAGAGGATCCTGTAAGTTGATCAAAATTTAAGTTTTAACTTAAAAGTCTGAACTTTTCAGGACTAAGTTGTTTTTATTGTAACCACAAATTAGTGCATGAATAAAAATTATAGCTTCATTAGTTTATATTGAAGAGTGTGAAGCAGTGGATATAAACCTACATTCATTTTTGTGTACTGTTTATATTTCATTTCATTCTGCTACGATGGCAATTTTTTTCAAATACTAAATTTAATGCAGACATCAATATTAAAAGTGATCAGTTTTCATATCAAACGAATAATTTACGGTACCAAAATTTAAATAAATCTTTGTAGATGATGGTGAAGGTCCACCACCTTGGGTTAGCTTCGGTCAAAAAATTCTGGCTTCCAACGACCAACAACCGTTCAAATCATTGGAAATTAAAAAAGAACAGGCAAAGGATAGCGATTTTGACACTCAAAGGCAGGATGCAATAGCTGAAGCAGCTACTGGTGCTGTTAAAAAAGTATTCGGAGGTGGTGTAAAACAATCAATACAACAAAATAACAGATATGAGCAAAACAAAGAAAGAAATAACCAACCAAGAGAAAGAATCACTACAAGAAAGAACAAACGAGAAATCGGTAATGAAGAAAAGCCACAAAAACCATCGGAAAAGGTGTCATTATTTGATTTTCTCGAAACTAAATTACCTGAAACGTCTAAAAATTTCACCGATTCTAAACCTGTAAACAAAAATCACAATATGGAAGATGGTAACAAGTACAGAATGAATAATTTCGATCGATATAATAATGTTGATAAAACTCAAGATAAAGCACCAAGATTTCAAAATACAAAACCTAATAATTATAATGGTCGAAATTATAACTTGACACAAAATCAGTCAGGTTATCACAACAGGACTACAAACAATCCTTACATAATTAAAAAAGTCGAACCTGAGACTGTTAAAGTACCGTTACGTAAAGAGAATACATGTGATAATGCAAATGTCGATTTGGTGACCCATAGTGTGGGGCGAATGTCTGTTAACAGCGAATTTGCAAGTAGGAGTTTGCGACAACATTTGAATTTAGGTAGTAAAGGAAATGACTATAGTGCCAAAAATAACATTTCATATGATTCAAAACCAAAAGAGCAGAAGAATTTAAATTATTCAAGTCAAGAGTCTAATCCTCACAATAGTACTGATAAGCAATCTAATTCCTTTAACACGTGGACTTGGAAAATCGGTGATCAATGTATGGCCAAATATTGGGAAGACAATAAATATTACAATGCTACTGTCACGGCCACTACTCATCGTACATGTGTTGTTCAGTTTAACGAGTATGGAAATTTCGAAGAGGTTTTGCATTGTGATTGTATACCTATTACTAATGATGAGCAAGACTTTAATAGTGGTGAAAAGTTTCCGACCGAATTTAGGAGAGGTAACAAAACATACAATAAGAACTTTTATAAACCTCGATACAACAAATGAGGAGGTGTTACTACTTGTACATGACATTAAATTATTACTTAAATATGTTAATTTATTAATAAATGATTTAATATTAAGCATTTTCATTTTTTTTTAAATCGTCAATGTTATTTAAATATTTTAAATTTTAGCGCTACCGGAAAGTTACAATTTCCGCCGCGTTTTCAGTTACGATAACACTTTTCCACGTTAGATTTCCCGCGTTGTTTTAAATTTGACAGGAAATATTTGTCTACTGACTGAAATCGCTTGTATCAACCATGTAAATAGCTTAAATTCAAATTAAATAAATTAATTCGGATAAGGAATTTTTTCGTCAAGTTAATATAAAAAATTAAATTAATTTTTTTTACGTATGTGGACATTGCTTTTTGGCCCTTTCCTTTCAAGTCTGAAAATTAAGATGGCGGTTGAATAACGTCAACGTGATTGTGTTTTCTTTAACGTCAATACATTTCATACGTGTATTTTAGTGTACAGTTTTATTTAAAAATGGATTTGTTAAATGTTTCGGACGAACGTGAAGAAGGTGAAATAGTGGACGATTTCGAATCAATTTCAGATTATTCTATATCGTCGCCTTTGTACTCTGGTAAGTCTGTATCGCCCGAAGACTTATTAAAAGATGTTTCTTTGAGTAGCATTAGCGACAGCGGGAACGAAGCGTTCATCTACAGGTCTAACAAGTACACTTACGAAAATCGGAAATATGTACGTAAACGTAAAACCAGAAACCATTCTTCGAATCGCCACACGAAACGAAGACGAAAATCCAAGGACTGCGTCCGTCAAAAGGTTAAATATAAAAGTGAAACATCGACAGAAATTGAAGATGAACGATTAGATCAACATACACTGAAAAAACTCAAAGATGCCATAACAATCAACCGTTCAAATGAAATTCGTCATAATTCATTACGTACTCGTTTAAAAGCAATGATACACCTTGATAAGGCACAATCACAGACAGAAGAAGAGGACCTGGAGACGTTGAGGACATTGGCTTTATTATCTAATACGAAAGTGGAAGAGACAGTTGATCCAAATGACAAAACTGATGAAAATAATGATAAAAAGGAAAATGTTCAAAAGAATTGCAATGAAGAAGTAAATGAAAATGTTGAAGAAGATAATATTGACGATGAGTTAATGCAATTACGATTGGAAGCATTAAAATCGGCGATTATTACTAAAGCAAATGAAAGGAAAAAACTTAAAGAAAAACAAAATATAGAAAAAAGTAATGAAGAAATCAATAAAGAAAATGTAGAAAGTAAAGAAGTTTGCAAGAAAAGTGATGTTATAGATAAACACATCATAACGACTAATACTGATGATTTTAACAAAGAAAAAATTAAAAATAAAGATAGTGTATTGGATTATAATAAATCTGTGGAAGAAGATGTCGATATTATGAGAGCAATGTTATTAGCATCAATGTCAAAAAAAATCACGTCAAATTCTGCAAAACTTTCACAGAAAAACATCTTTCAAAGAGTGGCCATGAATAAAAATTTGAACATGCCAAAACATCCAACGTTGAACAATGTAAATAATGTTAATGTATTTAAAAAAACAAAATTGCCAACTGTTAAACCTTTAATTATTAATTTAAACAACGACTCTGATTCAGACACAGATATTATGGACAAAAGTGATAAAAAATCTACGAATGATAAGGATTTAGTTAATACAGTAACTCAGTTTTTAAGACAGCAAAGAGCTGCCGTTGAGGCTAGACATAAATCAAAAACTAATGTCAATAGATCATCATTGGATAAATCTGTTGTTAAGTTGTTGCCAAAATCACAACAACGTGAATATCATTTGCTTAAACAAAAACTGCTTATGGCAAAAAGAAAACGTTTGAGAAGAATTTCTCATAAATCTTTGGAAAATAAAAACACAAGAAAATTAATTAAGAAACCAGAAAATAATACAAATATCATCAAGGCAGATGTCGGTACTTCAAAATTGTCAAATCTCCAAAGGACCTTAGAAGATATGCAAATACAAAAAAATGGAAGGTATATTATAAATGAAATGATTGATTTTAATTTTTTAATTTTTGATTAATCCATAAATTTACTGGATCATAGGAACATTAGTAACATTAATTAAAATCAATTTATTTCAATTGAAATTATTCGTTTGTATAAGAAAAAATGACTTCTTGAGCCGGTAACAGATTACAGATGAAAGGTAAGTACAAGGAGTTGGCACCCCTTCTAAGAAAAGTGACTGAAGCCAGTTTAGAACGGAAACAATGTGAACTGGAAGTAGAGAAGTTATTAGAAGAATTAAAAAAAGCTCGAAACAAATTGTCATCTTCAGAACAGAATTTTACAAATTTAGTCAAACGTTTAACAAGTGAAAAAACGACGATCGATCAACGGTTAGTTCATTATAAATTATGGCTCATTAAATTACCATTTTTGAATGGATATCATTATTTCAGTCAAGTTAATTTGGTGAAACCAATACCGACGATGAACAAAGTTAAGTGCACATCAACTCCAATCAAAACTACAGCACAAGAGCCTATCTGTGATATTAGTTCTATAAATGAACTCTCAATACCACCGCTTAAATCTACAAACGATCCACAAGTTGAAAATTGTGAAATTTTAGAGACTTCTCTAAATGATATGCAAGTAAACACAGTAGATTTGAAATCAAGCGAAGATCAAATCGAAGTTAAAAAATACATATCTCCATTAGACAATAAAAATAGGTTAGTTGTTACTTTGTTACTAAATGATGTGGTACAGATGTGTTTTATTTCTCACAGAGACGATGTCGTGAACGATCCACTTACAACGTTTTGTCCATATGAGTTGTTCGGCATATGTAAGGATCCAGAGTGTACATTTAATCATTGCGCTAAAAGCTAAGATTGTAAGGTTGTCGGATATTTAGAAGTTGTATTAAAAATTTTTTGCAGTACTCTTGCTGTTCATTTTACAGATATTATCGAATCCATACATCTTATGTACAGGCAAGCAATTTGTGCCAAAGATAGAATTAAACGTAATGTATACATTGTGTATATCATCATACATGTAA
>JAFFZR010005584.1:2970-16776 GCA_018397195.1 Lethrus apterus
TGCGGCTCGATACCTTCGAATCGATATAACCGGGTGCGCTTGGCCGTAATGCAATTTAAAAGTTGCGAGACAACAATGCACTCCGTTTGCCCGTCTGAACGTCGAAATGAATAAAATACTTTTCGACGAAGATCGAGCTGCCAAATAGGCCGAGTTGGCCAAGTTTGCTCAACATATGAAAATTATAAAATGCGTTTAAAAGTAAATTCGTTCGATAAACAAAGTCCCGCGAATAACCGGATTACTCAGAACGTTCAACGCCATTCTTTTATCGTAGCTTCATCATAACGAATGCGATGCCATTTTTATTTGCACATAGGTTTTTTTTTTTAGAAAAGATTTTCGAATCTCAGCATGGGAACCACGCTCGTCGATGACAGTCAGTTCGGTTCTATTCATCGAAATGAAGTTGGAAACTTCACAATGTGCCAAACACACTTCTTTTTTTGTGGGTTGCGGCGCCCGTACTTGCGACGCGTTCGTACATCACGAAAATTTGACATTTCGAAGCGTTCGAGCAGTTGTTTATGAGAGAAACGGATCGAGATGGCCGTTAGCCAAGTTTTTTCTCTTGTCGATCGATCGAATTCCACGAAAGGAAAGCATGAAAAATGAAAATCCGTTTCCGACCGGAAATAAATCCATTTATTGTTAAGAATATTTTTTTAGAAGGTTCTATCGTTTTGTGTCGTTGTTTTTCTCGTGCTCTTTTTGAAAACTTACATCTGTAACAAACGACGCATCTATTGTTTAAAAATTTATAAATGTATAAAAATTATATAAGCAAATAGAGCTTGGAATATATAATGACCGGAACATCGTCAAAATCGTCTACTTCGAGCATCATTCGGGTCACGTTTTGTTGAGGATACTACGTTGAATTTTGTTTTTTTTTTTGGTCTTAGACATCGATTTGCTTTTGTCGCAATCTCCCCAACATTTTAATTTAATTTCCCCTAATTGATCAGACGATTGACAAATTTGCTCGGATCGGACGTCCGACATCATAAATACCTTTCCCTCGACGACGATTTTCCGAGCGTGAACGTTCGACGCCGTTAAATTCCGGGTGCGGAAACTTTGTTGTCCCAATAGGGAGGGGGGGGATCGTCTGGGCGTTAAGTCGACCCTCGCGACACTAAAACGCTTGTTGAGCGGTCACATCAGAGGAGAAAGTTGTGTTTGGCGGACGCCGAACTAAACAGATTTAATTAGTTTGGAGACAGGGGTAGAATGGAGAGATAAAGTTAACTCGCCGATTACTTTTCATTCGAAAGTGTTGGAGTCTGCAGTTAACTTAGTTTGTGATTACTGAGGAGAAAATATTAAGATATATTTGAAATTGTGGGAAATCACAGAGATGATGAGCTTGGGGAAAAGAGGACGAAAGAAATAAATTTTAAAATACTGCCACCTACCGAGTAGTTCAAATTCGATTTAGCCTTCAACTGCGGACAACTTTCAATAACTCGACAAACATTTTGTACTAAATATCCATAAACATAAACTGTCACTCAAAGATAACGCTCGAAACTAATTAGGAACTTGGCCCGACGTTCAATTCAAATTTTCCCGTTTTCAAAGAGACGTAGACGATCCATCACGACAAAATTTTCTCCTTTTGCGACGCGGGAAACGTTAAAACAGAACGTTCATGAAAGCAAAGCGTACTGACGGAGTACTTAAGAGTTGAAACGATGATACCTCGCTAAGTGCATAATTATTCAAGTTGGCGAGAACGATTGTTTTTGCTGCTGTGCATTCGAAATAAGCGCTCGAATTAACGAGAATCGAAACCCGCCAGGCGCTCTTGAATAATTTTGCACTGACACACTCCGTGTGTCAAAATGGCGAACGAAATGACAGCTGTCAAACTAGATATGAGAAATTTAAGATGCACCAGTACCTCAGCATATATGTAACTTAGAAGTTTAAGTCAATATTGTATTCGCGTATAAATGTCTTTTTTTATAGTCGTCGTTGAAAAACTCAACAGGCGCAGCCGGTAGGATTTTGTGCAAAGATTTCAAGATTTTTTTATCGTACAAATTTCTATTGCAGAATCTCAAGAATCAAATCATGACAACGAACCTCTGGGTCGAGCAGGTGAGAAAATCCGTAATTCGTCGATTAAAGACGATCTTAACGTGTCGCATTTCAGTCCTGGTACGATTACAAACTAAAATGGGACCCGAAAGAATACGGCGGCGTGGAAATGCTCCACGTGCCATCCGATCATATCTGGCGTCCGGACATCGTCCTTTACAACAAGTGAGTGTGCGGCATCGGCATCGGCGTCGGCGGCGACGTCGTTCGATTTCGCGAGCTTATCGTCCATATTGGGGAGCTTTGTCGGGGATAATTGGGATTTATTGTGTTGTGGAATTAGGTGTTGTGTGGCGACGATCGTGCATTGCATACGAGGATTGAATCACGTAACGTTGGAAATTGGAATTAACGCGCGTAATGCATTTTTGAAGACAACTTCATCCATTTTCTTCTATATAACTTCATCCAATATAAATTTGATTCATAAAACTTCACCCACTTTGATCCATTCAATTGATTTCATTGATTTTTATACAAGAAACTTCATACTAACATCTCTTTAACTTTACAGAACATCATGATCCATAAAATTCATCCAACCTAATTTTTAATCAACATTAATCCACCCAAAATTACTAATCAAGTATTTTCACAAAAAATCATGAAACGTATTATTTTTTTTGAACGAAACTTCAACCATTAATCTTTATCCAACTTCGCTCAAGATTAATTTTTATAACTTAACGTTGATTTTTTAGCGCCGATGGAAACTTTGAGGTGACGCTCGCCACGAAAGCCACCCTCAACTTCACGGGAAGGGTGGAGTGGAAACCGCCGGCCATCTACAAGTCTTCGTGCGAAATCGACGTCGAGTACTTTCCCTTCGACGAACAGACGTGCGTCATGAAGTTCGGTTCGTGGACTTACGACGGTTTCCAGGTAAGCTAACTTCATGCAACTTCGTCGACGCGGACTTTTAATCGCGGCCGTCTTTGATGCCTCTCTGAATATTTAACGTCGACGCGTATCCAAACACGAAACTTCGAATATCGTCCTTGTAGTTCTTTGTAAATTACAGCAAACTTCTCTCGAGTGCGCAAAGTAAACACACGTTCCCACAAAGCTCGAAGCTCGTTCGTTTTCCGAGTAAAGTACGTCTGGGTCCCGAGAACGTATCACTTATTGATAAAGCTTGTAGCTCGTACACCGCCGAGACTTAAATGCTTCCGGCACAAAACACAAAAGCGCCAGCACATTATTCCAGTGAGAATAGAAAAGCTTAAAACAATTTCGAAAACTTTAAAAAAAACATTTCAACCTTTTAAGCCACACAATGGAAAGCCTAATTGAAATCATCAACAATTCCATTAAATACACGTCGAGAGGATCGCAGAGCGCTTTGCATTAATAATTTGACGCATCCACGGTGAAATGTGTTAGAAAGTTGGTGGATCGGTAATGTGGATGGGGGAGGGGAGGAGATGCACCGGAAATGAGCCTTTTAGCGAGTGTCGGGCTGACACTTTCATCATCGTTGGGGAATTTGTATGTTAATTTTAGTCTTCGAACGTGAATTTGTAAAATTACCACTACAACGCCCTCTAAGCCGACGCGCTTATACAATTACGGTCTTCATAATTTTTGCATTAATTACAACCTTGACGCACAAAGTGTAAAAAAATTGATTCCACATTCTAAAAGAACGTGTTGATGAGAACCAAAATCCGAAACCGGTCTACAAATCTCCCACAAGAATTTTAATGTTATTTTTCAGGTAGATTTAAGGCACGTAGACGAAATTAAGGGCTCCAACGTGGTCGACATCGGAGTAGACCTAACTGAATTTTATACGTCTGTAGAATGGGACATTCTTGAGGTGCCCGCTGTCAGGTATTTATAATTTAAAAAAATAATAAATTTGTTCATCGGGTTATTACATTGTTAATATATGGTATGTTAATTGGTGTGCTTTAGGAATGAAAAATTCTATACCTGTTGTGATGAGCCTTACCTCGACATAACCTTCAACATCACCATGCGGAGAAAAACGTTATTTTATACAGTTAACTTGATCATCCCCTGCATGGGCATCTCCTTCCTCACCGTACTTGTGTTCTACCTACCCTCGGACAGCGGGGAAAAGGTTAGTCGTTCTTTTCATACCTCTTCAGTATGTTTGGCCGTATGTTGGACATTTCAGTCTTTTTCAGGAAAAACCCTTCTTAGTAGAGAGCGAAGCAACCCTGATCAACCGTTTTACAAATTTATCTTTCGCGGAACTGATAACAACATTATTTCATTTGTTTTTATTGCATTTTCCTGTTTTGACACAACAAGCCTGACCTGCGTTGAACACTCACTTCCGTTGATTAACGTTAGTTTTTGGGTAGTTATCAGTCGTCAGTTCGGCTGCTGTGAGCAATCAACGCTTGTCAATCTTGCAAGGTTATTGGAGGCAGTGCTAATTTGAAATTGATGTACGGCTCCATCTATCGGTGAGCGCCGTTGATTCCCATTGCTAAAACACGGATGATGTTACGGTACCCACCGATAGGTTTCTTCTTTTTTATTGGTCTTATTTCAATTTTTCAATTGTTCAAATATTTCGTTAAAATGCTTCAAAAAAAAATTATTAGAACAACAGGATAAATGAAAATCGGGTAACGAGTAAATAAAAATTAATGAACAATAATAGGAAGAAAAAATAAAAAACAATTAAAAAACTGGCAGAAACCCGCAGAAATTCGTAAGAAAAAAAAAATGTAAGGAAAGTATAGAAACGATTGGAAAACGAAAATTGTATTAAATTAATCGAGAAAAGTCGATCAATGAAAACAGTTGAAAAACGGGCAACGAGAACACAAAAATGAATAAACACCTAACAACATTTTGGGGAAAAAACAGCGGAAACATAAATACAGAATACATATTTTTCGATCATTTTTTTCGGGTTGACTTGCAATGGAAAAAGAAATAAAATCGACATTCTATTGTTTTTCATTTTTTTATCTTTTATTCACTTCTTCGTATTTTGTTTTGTTTTAGTAATTTTTTTAAAACTTTTCTTTGTTTTATAAATAAAAAATGCACATCAAATTGGAAAACAAATGATAAACGGTTGCGAAGAAACAAATGAAACTGGAAGAAATATATATATATTTTAATGTCGATCATCAACACTTTTGCACTATTTTTTAGTCGAAAAAAAAAAATTGTTCATTTTTCACTTTCGCTTTTATTTTGTTTTATTTATTGCGCCTTTTTTGTGTGACTTAACGAAAAACCACGCGTCCCGTCATCAAAATCTGAATCGAAGAAGATTGGTTTTGACACGTATATATTTTTTTTCAGTCGATTATCATTGACCTTATACATGGGTAAAAAAAGAAAAAATACTTCCTGCGTGAAAATCGTAACATTACAAAAATTGTTTTTTTCCCTTAGATTGCAATTATTCGGAGCCTTAACACTCCCATCTCGAATACGAAACGAGGCATCAATCAAAATCTTTCAAAGCGCGCAAAGTTCGGGCGAGAAAATTACAAATTATTTCCGGTCGGATAGTTCCTTTTACAGTTCGTCCTGCGGTTTCATCGTGCAGAAAAAAAATCTTTATTCCAATTCCAATATATCGCAAACATTTTTTTAGTATTATTAGTATTATTATTGTGTTTATGTTTAATTTACTTTGTCATGTGAATCAAATAATTGAAAACCTCATTCATTTTGGTAGCGATATCGTGGATGATATATTATGATCGATATTCAGGAGCTTCTTCATTTTAGTTCGAAACTGATTTGATTTGTTTAACTTCGTTTGGTTCATAAACATTTAAAAAAAATCTAAAAATCATATTACGCCCACTTTTGTTAGTTCCGAAATTCGTCATTTGTTTTTTTTTGTTTTTCGCGTTTTTCCCGTTTCTAATCCTCCATGGGGACAAATGTACACGCAATCAAGCTAATGGGAACAAGCGCCATCAGTTTCCATTAACCGTTGATGACACGTATAATTCATACGCTCTCCCCTCCGCCCTTACAATCCGATTAGTTTGCTTTCGTTGAAATTGGAAGACTCAATTTTGACATTTTCAAATTTTAAATGTTGTATGGTTTATTCGTTTTTTTTTTAATGTCGGCAATTCAACTTGGACGCTTTTTTGTATTTTCAAATTTGCCGTTCTCAATTTTGACGTTTTCTATTGAACATTAAAAATTTTCCGCATTTTCAATTTCGTCATTTTTAATTTTGACGTTTTTTTCATTTTAACATCCCTAAACAGTTTTTGTTTTTTTGATATTTTCAAATTTGACATTTTCCAAAGAATATTTGAAATTCTGCATTTTTCAACTTTGTCATTTTTAATTTTGACATTCTCAACTTTAACGACACGGGAATTTCTAATCGCTATAGCTTTGAACGTTGAATCCTTACATCAGTTACGCTTGGAAAAATTCGTGATCGACGTTTTCCCTTTTTAAATAATTTAACTTGCAGGTAAGTTTATCAATTTCCATCCTGCTGTCGCTTACAGTGTTCTTCCTGCTACTCGCCGAGATCATTCCTCCCACATCGTTAGTGGTACCCCTGCTCGGCAAGTTTGTACTGTTTACAATGATATTAGACACGTTTAGGTGAGTTGAATGAATTTTCAACACTTGGAGTTAACCAACCTCCCTTTCGTAGTATATGTGTAACCGTCGTTGTTCTAAACGTTCACTTTCGATCTCCCCAAACTCACACGATGGCGCCGTGGGTGCGTCGCGTTTTCATCCACATTCTTCCAAGGCTGCTCGTGATGAGAAGGCCGCACTATCAACTCGACAGGAAAAGGTGCGTCGTCGAATCCTCGTCGAATCCCCTTTTAACGCAATTTATTGCAGTCATCGCGTCATGATACGGACGTGCAACGGGCTCGAGCTGCGCGATCCGGTCCTGTACGCGGACGCGGGCGATTTCGGCGACGATCCGACCGGACTGTTTCCCAGCGCCAGCTCCAGGGACGAACTCACGCCGAGGTTCGAAACGGCCGGCGTCAAAGATATTCCCACTTAGCGGACGGTTTATTTTCTAGGGAATTGGAGCCGGGGGCGTTGAACGCCTGCAGGATACATGGAACGCCGCCGCCCGGGCTCGGCACCTCTTTGGGAGAAGATCTCGGTGTCGAGATGGGTGCGGGGCAGCAAGATGATAGTTATTGTAAGGGACCGCATTCATGGTATCATTGTCCCGAAGTGCATAAAGCCATCGATGGCGTCAGATTCATCGCGGATCATACGAGACGAGAAGAAGACTCAACTAGGGTGAGTAATCAAAGGACTAATTTCTATTAAAACATTGTAGATGGGGGGGGGGGACAAACGGATGGATGGACTAACGAAGAAAATAAAACAAAAATACGAAACAGCAGGAAAAGAACCAAACAAAGCAAAATACACACATATTTTTATTCTCATTAACCCCCAACCACCCTTTAAATGGTAGGTATTTCTAGAGGGCGCAGATTGCATATTTCATATCGACAGCGTTGACACAGCCGGCATCGATCCTCGAGGAACAAACGCATTTAACGTGCACACCGACCGAAAACTAAACGCTCGCATTCTGAATGTAAATATACTGTCAGAAAAAAGAGCCGAGTAGTCGAGCGTATGATTTTAATAAAAGCGGAATGGAAATATGGGTCGCTTTTTTTGCGTTGCCCTGGAAACCTTTTTACCGGAATCTCAACAAAACAGATGCGATTTGAAATGTTTTGCCTGAGAGATTTTAATTACTTGAAACAGCAAACCAGCCCCCCCCCCCACGTCTTTTCTTGCAGACAAATCGAGTGAGTTCAATTATGAAAGTAATGTTTTTTTCTTTCTTGTCAGGTGAAGGAAGATTGGAAATACGTTGCGATGGTTTTGGATCGTTTGTTCTTGTGGATTTTCACGTTGGCTGTGCTCGTCGGGACGGCCGGTATCATCCTTCAAGCGCCGACTCTCTACGACGACCGTATACCGATCGACGTCCGTCTGTCGGAGATTGCGTCTACTACCGCGAAACCTCACATAGCCACCTCACTTTAAATCCACATTGGATTTTATACACGCAGGTAATAAGAAAAGTAATAATAATAAAGAAGGAATTTGACACAAAAAACAAACAATTTTTAATGTCAAATCAACTAAAAAAACCAAATTATTTTCTTGGTCGAAAGTGTCAAAACTTGTCGAATTGTATAATATTCGACTAAACGAACTCAGTGACATAAATTTCGCCAATCCGACAAATTTGTTCAATCAGTCAAACTAATTAAAATAGTTAAAATAAAATAGCTAACAAAATAATTAAAAATAACCTGTCAAATAACTTACCCGTCATAGTATAAGTATGACTGATTTGAAAATTTAGTGAAAATCAACACTTGTCAATACGTTTGATAGAAACGATTGCATTAACAACTTCCACTTGACAGACGAGATTAAATCGACAGATTACTTCGGTCTGACAGATATGCATTACATAACCCCCAAAAAATATGCAAAGTACGTTAAATGAAGCGTTTGTTCAAAGTGTCAAATTTAAACCTGTCAAAATCAAAAATAAAGTATACCACTTCGTTATGTCAAACTTGAGACATTTATCAAAATCGTAAGCTGAATT
Source organism: Lethrus apterus (assembly GCA_018397195.1). Taxonomy (NCBI): domain Eukaryota; kingdom Metazoa; phylum Arthropoda; class Insecta; order Coleoptera; family Geotrupidae; genus Lethrus; species Lethrus apterus. Next base: position 11,669 of record JAFFZR010005584.1, read on the forward strand.
TGACAATTTCGACTTTTCAGAGCCGTTAAATTCTTAAAAACTAACCAGTCAAACTATTTGGTAAATTTTAAATCGATCGCGACGGAAAAGAAAACTGTCAAACTGTTTTATCTAATAAAATAAAGTCTTATCATAAAAGTGTCAAATAGACACACCTATCAAATTGTTTTTGAGCGGAAAACACTTCCAATTAATTTCCAAATAAATCCTCTCGTTATCGTCGACAAATTCCAACGCGATTCGATAAACTGTTTCAGTTTTAATGGAGAACTTCCTGCCCTGAGCCCGAGGTAGTAAAAGTAACTGTCTGCGACACTGAACTTATTTTAACCGTCTCCGATAAATCCGTCGAAATTGCGGTAATTCGAAGACAACGCGCCGTGAAACTATTACAGTCTTCGCCACCGAAAGAGTTTAAGTTCGCTTCGACCAACGGGATTCGAGATGAGATTTTTATTTATTTCTCGACGTAAACTCGGCGCAATCAAACCTAAATTTTTGCTAACATTTTTTTGACATTTTAAAAAAAAACTTAACTGATACGATTCGATCGATTTTGATTTTTTTTGTTTACTCTGAGCGATTCGATTCGAAGAATAGTTTGACAGGTTTAAGTCATCCTTGTATTCTTGTATTTGACAGATTCAAATTTGCCAAGATAGTTTTTAACTTTTAATTTTTCGTGTAGGAATTGAAGCAGATCGAACTCGTTGCTGCAAGAGGCGCACGCCAAGAGTTTCAGCCATCGATCGATTACAACAAAAATTTAAAAAACTAAAATATGTGTAGTGCGGACGGACCACTAACTGATTACTGAAATCGTCGAATTGTTTTTCATCTATCACGCGACAACAAAAAATAAACGTGCAAAACTGTTGTTGTTTAAGCGTCACGATTGAACCGAAGACTCTAACTATGACATCTCTGATAACTTTGGCAGCTTTAAGTTCTAACAGCTCTACCAGTTCTAATATTTTTAAAGGCTCTGAGCGACAGATTTAAAGACGTTTGTTAAATTAAGTTGTCTATTATTTAATAGAAGTTTGACAGCTCTTACGTGAGAACGTTGACAAGTTTGACAGCTATTACGTAAATAAGACGATAGCTTAATTATGACAGCTCAATTTTGAATTTCGACAGATCCATCGTGACACACTTAAATAATAATTCATCGTTCAGTTAAAAAAAAAAAAAAAAACAATGGTACGAATCCGCAGAAGAGAAAATGCTTTAAAGTAAAATAACCAAAAAATACATATCCGACGATGCTGTTTGCCGCTTCGCTGCAATTTTTAACGTTTTCTTTTCAGTTTGATAAAATTTATTTCTTGGTTATTTTATCACGTGTACATTTCACGGACGTTAAACTTCTATGGACGTCGATATTTGTTAACACGTTCACACTTTACGGATGTTAGGTTGTGCATTAACGGAGCTGACTTTGTATTAATTTCGAGTCAACGGATGCATCAAATTACAAAAAATTGTCGATTTAGGTTTCAATTCTCAGTTTGACATTTTCGCAAATGTCACTTTGACGTTTTACTACAAATCCAGCTACGTTACGTCTCCGAAGTGAATTACACCTTATACATAAAGTAAACTGCATTACCTACTAGATAATGTTTAACTGTTGCTCACACTAGAAATAAATGTATTATGTGTAATAATTCTAAAAAAAGTAGTAGGGAACATGCGATTCTAAAACAATCATCTACGTCAACTGTGCATGCGTTGTTGGGCGGGGCTTCTGCAGTGGAAAAAGGAGGAGGTGGGCTTAGAATCGGTCGTTCCCTACCACTGGAAACCGTAAGTACACACACCTAAAATATAAAAATATTTATATGAAATCGTTAAAATGCGTTTTATAAACTATCGTTAATCCCACGACGTATCGACCAAAAATACCGAACCGGGCTTACTAGCTAAATAGTTAAGTTTTTAAATTTTATTTGTCGACGAAGCGATTTATGCAAACATATCTCTCGTCAAGGTGTATATTACTAGCGACGCCATTTTATTTTTCATTCTGTTCAATCGATTTGAGAAAATTGTTACCGAGTTATAACGTAAAAACGATAAAAATAAATTTTAAAACACTAAAGAGAAAGATAATTTATATATAACCTGTAAACTGGATTGAATAAATCGACGTTTCTTATGTACATTGTTTTATTTCAAAATTTTCAACACAAACGATACTTAAAACTACATTTTTGGTAAAAAAATTTAAAACGTGACTAGATTTTAAAAAATACACAGGCTTATATATATATGCAGGGTGCCCATTTTCTATTTCCATATGTGGGTAACTTTCTTAGCATTGAACAAATCTGAAAGTACATACTATCAAATACTCCTCAAATTTCTGAGCAACTTTGCTAATTTAATCTATCCTGTATCTTCAATACTAAGAAAGTTACCTGTATAGGGAGATAGAAAACGGGCAGCCTATATATATATCCTACTTGTCCGCAAACTTTTTGGTACCACAAAATTTTTTTATTTGTCCAAAAATCGTGTTATCAAAAATGTATTTTTTCTGTCTTTGGAAAATTATACTTGGCCAGTCTTTACATAAACATACATTTAAGGCATTTTTTGGTGCACATATTATACATTTAAAGATATTTTAAAACTATTATCCTGGACTTTTTTTAAAAGTTGCTGTCGACTTCGAATAGTCATGTTACAAACTGAATTGCGTCAAGAGTTGTCCGCTATTTGGCCATAGGAAACCGTCATTACAAAACCAGCAGTCTGGCTAATGCGCAGACCCTCGCTGTTAAGCTATGAACAAGTTAAATTTGACAGCAGCCGTACTGACGACGGGTTAATCGCCCAGAAACTAACGTTAGTCTGTGGAGGTGAGCGTTCCATGCAAGTCAAGAGTGTGTATCAAATTTAATTTGTCAAATAGCCACAAAAATAAACCGCACAATAATAATAGTAATGACTTTAACGCTCGAATATATTTTTGCAACATTTCTACAAATAAATATTTTTCCTACCCTGTAAAAAAATCTCTAGAAGGTAATTAGGCGAAAATGTTGCATAAAAAATTATCCAAACCAAACGAATAAAATTAATTAGATTCAATGGAAAAAAACAAAAAAAATCATACCAGGATTATGCCAGGACATGCTTAGCTCGCTACTTAACTCAATCAATATTTCGATTTTCGAAATTACAAAGCACAAGTCAAAGCAAGCGTTATTCGTACAAAAGCCAATGTCACAAAACCTGTTTAAAAGCTTCATAAATCCCACAAATTGAAATGACAACCGATAAACTTATAGCATAGCCGATTCTTTGGTTAAATGAAAGTCAGATTGAATGTCTGGATCAAAATGACAACAAACATCAACTTCACTTTCGTGACTCTCAGACTTCCCCATGAGACTCATCAGTTCATCTTCGGACGCATCGTCGTCCGATTCGTTCGCGCAAGACGGAGCCCTAGTCTCACCTTCGGAAGCGTCCGATTCCTCCGAATCAGAACTGTCACTCGATCGTTTCTCTTTAATCTTCCTCTTTAAAGCCACCATACCTTCAAACCCACAATTTCAAAAATTATCAACAGACAAACTCACACTTACACTTTAAAGTTTGCAACAACATATTGCGATTTTTCGGTTTCCGTAAAGAAATCATCCTAAAGAACAAATTCTACAATTTAAATTATACACGATTTAATCTAACCTACTTACTTTGCTTCACGTTCTTTGATTTCCAAACGGATAATTTTCAAATTATATGCGACGTCGTCGCGTGGTTGAAACAAAGAACACTCAACCGCCGATCCCGGACAGTTCTTACCGACATCTGACGCGTGATAAACCCAATGTTTCATAAATTTACACAACGGCTGCAAAACTACATTGTTGAGTTATCCCGACTTTCGTGCTTTACCTACATTGTTGACGATTTCCAACGACAACCACAGCCACAATATACAATTGAGCGTAGCCATCGACAGGGTTTTCGAATCCCAAATGAAAGCATAACCCATCGGAAATAAAAAAAACAACGGAATCATGATCAAATGTGTGAGAACACTAAAATTAAAAATTCAACTTTGCTCAAACAATTCAAAACAACTCACAATAAACAGCAAGCCACGCACAGCACGACGTTGCTAAAAAATTGAGACACGCCGTCATTTTTCAAAAATGTCGAAACACACCTAGAGAGTTCGATGATAAACTGCGAGAAACTCACGATGGCCAACAGAGACAAAGATAATTCCACTTTCCTACAAATTTAAAAAAGTAAATATGAATTTGTAGGTATCGAACAAACCTGGTGAAGTACGTCACCAATATGTACAAAGTCAACAGCGTGTAACTGACAGACGATAAGGAAAATCCCTTCGTTAGACCTTCCCAAATGATAGAATGCGCATAAAACGTGCAAAGTACAACGAAACCCAAAATTAAATAACCAGGCACGGCGTCGCTGTCAGACATCAAGAGTTTACGATGGCTGAACATGTCAATGTTGTTTTTGTACAATGTGGCCGAACAATAAAAGAAACTCGTGCCGTAAAAGCCCAAATACCAAACTGATTGTTTCAATCGGACGCGTACGTATTCCTTTATGCGCATTTTCTTCAATAACAACTGAAACAAGACGTTTAAACCGACGGAAAAGTCCAGAACGTTACCTACGTTCACGCATTCTTCAAAAATGTAATGTAAAACGTTCCACATTAAAAACACCCAAGTGGCGCCGTTGCTCATCGTGTTCGAATAGTATTTTCCGACATATCGGTCCAAAACTTGCGGTATGCAAGTAATTTCGGTCGCCAGAAACGCATTCACTATTTGTGACATAACCCTTGAAAAAAGTGAGGTTAGGTTAATGTCATTAGCGTATTAATCCCACTGTCGTATATATAAATCGCTAAACTAACACAAATTTAATTAAGGACGTCGATTTACTTCATGCTTTTTGTAAATTAAAACAAACACCTTGGAAAAAAAAATGACGAGAGCAATAAATAGAAAATAATCTTTGGATAGAAACGTCACAAAATATACATTACCGTGATTTTCAGATATTTTTATTTGGGTTTATGTTGTATATTTAAAAATAAATAATAATAA
>JAFFZR010005585.1:0-24839 GCA_018397195.1 Lethrus apterus
ATCTCTCAAAGAGGCGATCCGGTCCCCCCCTGGACGGGACCGGGCAACTGAGTGCCCCATCCCTTCACCAGTCGTGTTCCACGTCCCGTTACTTAGCAGCCGGACGGCTGCCTTTCTGGCTTGCAGTTCTACCTCAACATGCAACGGATTCAGATTAAGAATCGCCTCCATAGCGGCTGTCGGGGTGGTTCTGATTGCGCCGGTTATCCCTAAACAGGCTAACCTTTGCGCTTGACCCAGGCGTGTCCTGGGTCATGAGTTCCTTTACTTCCGCCAAATTTAAATTACGCTGTTGTGATTGGTTAATAATTGATATGGTTTTTCAACGCGTAGTAAAATATTTTTCAAGCAAGCATTAGTCGCTCACAATACCCGTACTGACGACGAGTATCAACTCAGAAACCAACGTTGGTCTGCGGATGTAAGGGACTATGCAAGTCGAGCTCTTGTTTCAAATAAAATATTTTTCGTTGATATATGAAATACGCGTGTTGGAGTAGACTTTGCGGCGCTCGTACTCCGAAACTATTCATTTCACAAAAAAAGGTTAATACATAAATTATAGGAAATGTTCTCTAGTTTAATTTATTACATAACTATTTTCACCGTAAAGTGAGTCGGAAAGGAAATATCGTCGAAAAACCATTTTTCCAATATGGCGGCTACTTCCGGAAAAAAAAGAGGTGGCAAAGTAAAAATTCGGAAAGAGCACGTCAAAATCTATAAATATACCAATTTTCAAAACTACCCTAAAACTTCACAGGCAAAACTTCCAGCTGATTGGACTACTTGTAGTAGTAACGAAGTATGTAACACGTTTTGTATAAAAGTGTTTATAAATAAACAAAGTCCACAGAGTTCAGTATCATTGTTCATTTTTGTGTACACGAAACCCGCAACTCGTTTAAATCAACAAAAGTGCTCAAAAATAGGATAGAATGTGTGTTTGATAGAAATACAAAGCCTTACGGACAAAATCGAAATTTTAAAGAACAAAAGTACCGAAATGAAGAAGTCTCCAACAAAAGATCTTCATTGATTCAGACCTTACGAAAAAAGAATAAGGAATACAACAAAACAATAAGAGAAATAGCAAAGGAGGAAAGAGGAAAAGGAAAGAAGACAAAAATAGGATATAAAAAACTGATAATAAATGGAGTATGCTGGAAATGGGACGAAGGCTTACAATTAGAGCAATTACAAGAGACAAAAAGCTAGGAAAATACACACGACCAACCAGACGACGATCCAAGCAAAGGACAAGGAAGAGGTATATGATAATTATGATAAAAAAGCAAGAAAAATAATGAGTAATAAATATAGGAACTAGGAATTTACAAGGAATATACGAAAAACCCTACTATAAGGAAAATACCGAAAAAGAAGGTTTGGATGGACGAAAAATGTATGGAAGAAATAAACAGAAAAAGAAATTTGCGTGGAAAATATTTACAAAGAGGAAACGAACAGGACAAACGGAAATATATGGAGCAGAAAATTGTGAACAATTAATTTTTTTATAGATGTAACATATCATTATGTTGACAATAAACTTTTCACGTGTTATTTGATTTTTGACAAATTAGATTACTTAACTCTTACTGATAATCTAATATGATGATTTTTAAAACGAAATATTGATACAGATAATTTAAAATATATAAGTTTGAAATGTATATAAATTGAATCGAAACAAGCTTTGATATTTTAATATTCTCCAAAGCGTGCAGATGGAGACATTAAGGTTTATAGAATTTGTTAGAAAGAGTCCATTCTATCTAATAGGTTATATTATCTATGCTGAAGCTTATAATATTTTCCACCATGCGCCATTGCGCGGTTATCTGCGCAAAGTACTTTTTGGCTTCATGATTTTGAAGGAGTGCAATTACTGGTAGGAGTATATACTGTGCCCGAAGCGTCGCTCAAGTCGCCCGCAGTTTTGAGAGCGACAATAATATTTACTCGTCATGCGCAGTATCGTTTGTTTATAGTTGGTTTGGGGTTATGTGTGTTTTTGGAAAGTAAATATATAAATGAAAACTATTGTATTTTAGTTTTTTCAACCTTTTTGACATGAAAAGAAGACGTTCATATACTTACACCTATTTAAGTGAGTTATACTCTAGATTATAATTCTTTTTTCTCCGCTTGAATAATCATACTTCAGCACTGTTTGCAAAAATACGACTTCTACTGATCAAGTGTGAATGCTTCACTGTCACAATTTGTAATTTTTAGTTAGATGACACTTGCGTATGGATGTAATATCAATATTGCTGGACGATCCCAGTGATAGCAGCACAATGTTAAATAGAAAAAGAAAAAATTCTTTTGAACATTTGCCTGACAACAAACGTCGGAAAAGAAATAAACGAAGAGAAACGCCATAAGAAACGAAAACAAAAGAAATAAAAAACAATCAGTTTTTACAAAGAATTTTACAGGAAATCCATGTAATGTAATTGAAGAACAATTGACAGAAAGTTTTAAAGAATACGATAACAACCTGAATATATATGGTGATAATTTTTTGAATTGTGGTAAAGTGCGGACAGTGGGTTTGCGAACCATTTTCATCGATGGTCCCAATGTTGCCTTTGGGTAAGATTTGTTCTACTACTGTATGTAATACTGTTTTGATATTCTGAGGTTTTGAAAAAGAATTCTTTCAGACATTCTAATGGAAGTTTTTTTTTCCACCAATGGTCTAAAATATGCATAGATTATTCAAAATGAGAGGCCATGGCGTGGTTGCATTAGTGCCAAGGATTCATACGAAATTGAATCAAAGTTCTGACCCAGTTTTATTAAAAACTCTTGAAAAAGAGGGCACTGTTGTTTTTACACCGTCGCGCAAAATTAACGAAAAATATATCATCCCATATGATGATAGGTATGTGTGTTGGTACTGATCCAGTCGAAGTTTCCGTTTTGTTTTATAGATATAAGAATTTATTAGCTGCTGTTCATAAAGGGATTGTCGTTTCTAATGATAATTTTGAAGACCTACTTTTCGAAAATCCTAACTTCTGCGAAACAATCGAAAAGAGGATATTAAATCCTACTTGGTTGAAAAATATGATTATTTTTCCCGAAGATCCGTTAGGTCATTGTGGACTAAACTTAAAAACTTTTTTGAAATTTCCAAAATTAAAATGAGAGAATGGGAGAACTTTAGCGTGACTTAAATTGTAACTTTTTTATTATATTATTATTATATATTTAAAACTAGCTGATCCTGAGTCGTTGACCTGTCATGTAGGTAGAAGATAGATAGATAGATTATTTTAATTAGGAATTATTGTTGAGACCAAGTTGCAGAGCACTCATATTGAAATATTACAAACATTTACAAAAATTAGGTAATACGTTCATCGCAACGCTAGGTGATGAACGATATTTTTTGTTTTTCCGTTCGGAGAGAAAACAAATAGCGCCGATGGTTTACCTACTCTCGAACATGCCACGTACAACTGCCCATGGCAAAAACATGGCAATTCAAGGTTTATTCCAAACACTTTCAACGATTGGCCTTGCGATTTATTAATCATCATTGCAAATGCAAGGCGAACAGGAAACTGGACACGCTTAAATTGAAAGAGCAAATCGGTTGGAATCATAACATCCTCGCCTTTGAACTTTCCTATGATTATCGTTGCTTCAATCACGTTGTTCATTAGCTTATTAATAGCGAGTCTTGTTCCATTACATAGTTTCGGTTGGTTCAAATTGCGTAACATGATTATCACCGAGCCGACCTTGAGCTGCAAATTGTGCGGTGGCATTCCTGGCAAATCCAATGAATTCAGAATTTCAACTGGATAATTGATGACTTCATCTGGATCGGTAATTGAATCGATTGACTTAAATGAATGCAATTGGCAGGCGATTTGACTTATGTTCAAATCGTCTACGTCCTTATTTTTCGTTGCCAAAATAGCTCGTTCGCTTAACCAAACATGGTTTTTGTAATTTGCACCAATATTTGGGAACACTTTCGTGATCAATTCTTCTTCCGACGTTGTGAATTCACAAAAATTAGGTGGAAACGAAATCAGACCAGTGGAAGCGTCAACCGGAATTTTTCCATTGCCGATGTCTAATAATTGTGTGGAAAACACTTCCGCCGGTTCGTCATTTTGTAACGCGACTTGCATATTGGTTGTTAACTTTAGAGTTTTCACGTATCTCCACAAATTTGATGACTTTAAGCAAGCGTTTATTTCATCAGCAACTGTTGATATTGGAATGACTGGCAGCGTTAGCCGAAAATCGCCGTCCATCAGAAAGAGGTCCTGATTATTGCGCAAATCTTTCAACGTTCGATCGAGTGCCTCCAATGCTCGTTTGTGCGCCATCGTACACTCATTCCAAATGATTAATTTGCAATTCTGTAGTACTTTCGCCATTGCTGATTTTTTTGGAAGTGTTGCACGTCGGTTCATCTATCATTTGCAAATTCAGTGGCAGTTTGATCGCTGAATGGGCTGTTCGCCCTCCTTCTAACAATGTTGCAGCGATCCCTGATGATGCTATGGCCAGTGCTATTTGACCTTATGCGCGAATCGAAGCTAAAATCAATGAAATTAGGAACGTTTTGCCAGTTCCGCCAGGTGCATCAAGAAAAAATATTCCTCCGTCGCCGTCGTTGACTGCTATCATCAATGTATCATACGCGGTTTTACGCTGCTGATTCAAAAGTGGGACTTTTGTTCGTACTGATTGACTCAAAGCATCTCTATCGTATTGCGTTTCTCGTTACAATTCTCGATTGAATGCATCGTGCATGTGGCGATTCGGTGCTGGCATTCCTAATTCGTGCAACATCTTGCCGGACATTATCAGGCACAAATCCTCTATAGAAATTAACGCCTCATTGTGAATCTCCGCGTTAAATTCCCGTTCTGGATTCTTGTCTTTGTATTTGTTCGATAAATGAAGTGGGTTAGATGGAAAACACGTTGAAATGATGATGGCAAAAAGTGATCTAATTTGATGTGCAGTAGATGAAATAACAGCATCAGCAAGTGACATTCATTGGGATCATACCAATGAATTGACAGTTCGTAGAAATTCAAATGAAGTCGGTTCACGAACATTATCCAATAAAAAACGCAAATAAAAACATTCGTCATTGCTCGGATGAACTGTGTAAATGCGCCCCAATGCATCGGTTGAATATACATTCACGTATCCAGGAACAGGCCTTCCCTGTTTCCGACGTTCGAATTTTTTTTGATGATGCGTTCCATGTAAAATATCTCGGCATCTCCAAATAAAGCAGTGTTCTAGCAAATGGATCACTTGCGCATGTCGCGAAGAAACTTGTCAGCGTTGTCGCTGGTGGTCGTTCAGCTCTTTGCGCTGCGTTTGCTGCCGTAAAATAAATTCGTTGTCCATTCTCCAGGTGCACAGCTAAATGGACCACAGTGGGATGACGTTCATGTATGGCGAATGAAAAGATTCTCCAAATCGCCCCATTGCTGCAGACATATCTTCCTATTTGATATTGCGAAACTTCATCGTTGGCATCGAGATCCAATACCAAATACAGCCATGTCGTTTCCTTTCGTGACGTACTTGCAAACATATTTGATGGATTTGATAGAATTACAGTACTCAACGTTGCAATGCATTTTAAATGTTTTAGAAAGCAGCAGCGAATACAGAACAATCCAGCAATCGTCCTTATTCTTCACTTTCAACATTATTGTTCTGCCGTTATCCTCTGTAGAGCGACGACGATACAGGGGGTAACCGTCATTACCTGTGATTGTGTCTGCCAACAAAGTACGCGGATAACGTTTGGAGCATTTGTTTTTGATCATACACGGTGTTTCCTGGTTGTGATTGCCACATGGTCCATGAATCATATTCATTGTCACAACTTCATACAACTCTGGATCTGTTTCCTGATCTGGAATTTCTGCGGAAATGATGGGGTCAATTTCATCCGGTCTTATTTTCTCGACCATCCACAGGAGAATATGGGCATGAGGCAGTCCTCTTTTCTGCCACTCCACAGAGTACATCCAACATCGCACGTCTCCGGAGACATGATACTTCACAATGAAGTTCTTGAGCGCATTAAGTTTCTGCTTGAATACTCGTGCTGTAATGTCATGACGATCGCTGGATGATTGACTGGGTAGTAACAGCTGTGCGATTTCGTTCCATTTTGGGTTGCAAGTGAAAGTGATTAATAAATCTGGCCGACCATATTGGCGCACGTAAGTCATTGCATCTTGCGCGTATTCGTCCATGTGCCTCGGACTTCCAACATACGTCGCTGGCAAAATGGTCGGCCGACATTGTTTGCATTTCCATCTACATTCATGGCATCATGCAGATGGATATATTCTTCCGAACGTAATTTTTGTTGATTTAATCGTATAAATGTCAGTCGTTTCGTCTCGATTTTGACATACTTATCAACGACGAACTGATGAAACAGTCTACGGCATTTCAATATGTGATTGTCCTCGTTTCGTCGAATCATCAAACGTTAGGCATAAAAATTCATCAAGCTGACCTTTTTGTTTGTTTCTTGACCTGTAAATAAATAATGAACTTTTATAAACAAAAAAATTTTTTTTTGAAGTCGGTTAAAAACGATTAAACAACATTGCTATGTACCGTTTAATGGATTAATCATCTTGATCAAAAAATGATATCCATCCTCTCCTCGGCAAAATATCAGCGGGTATTGTAATGCATCATACGAACGATGGGTTTCGCTGACACGCTGAAGGTTATTACCATCACGCCGTCGAATCACAATATCACGAGACTCCAAATTCTCGCCAACAACCACAATGGCAACTTCATTCAAGGTCGGTGCATTGAGCGTCTTTCATGTTCGCCTGCTGGTTTTTTGTCTGCTTTGATCACTATTTTGTGACCATCCGAAGGCATCATTTCTAGTGCAGTCTTGAACAATGTAACCAATTCATTGTGTTCATGTAAGAGTTGTTGCAGTTGTGCAATAATCTCTCGCTTTACCGTACGACTGATAGCACAACGCTGATTGATTTCATTATCAGAATTTCCAAGGAAATAAACCTGAAGAAATTTGTGATCATCATTCACTGGCGCGCCAGTGAATGTTACCGCCATGGCGGTAACAATGCTCCTGCACGATGGTGAATTTGTCCTTTATTGAAACGTTGTGAATTGTTAATGTTTGTTTGTGTTTTTCTGTATGTGTTGCAGTCGAAAATGAATTTACCTTAAAAGTTGGGCTAAAACCTCGTTCTTCAGTTATATTCGCTCCAAATGATGTCATTTGGAAGGTATTGTTGTATATTCTGCAAAAAAATTCTTCGAATAAGACATTTTCCGCGGATTTTCCAAAAATTTTCTTTCATACAAACCTTGTCCTGACAATTAGAATCACAACAAAAAAAAAAATCAGCCAAATCGGTCGAGTCGTTCTCTAGTGATGCCTAGTCATACATTTGCGAATTCATTTTTATTAATATAGATAGATAAAATAAATTGAGTTTTTTTAGGTTAGACTTCACAACTTTACAACTACATTATTTGCCACATGAACATGACTGAAACATTTCAAAATTTTAATTAATTACACATATAAATATGTATGAATATACTTGCGTAAAGAACCATTACATACAAAAACGCTTTCAACTTTCATACTCGTTTTGAAATGAATGAAATTCTTCTAAATTTGTATTATCTACTAATTATTTATTTTATTTAATTATACTTCGTTCATAATTTCGAAGGAGTAAATACATAAGCTAGAATTACACTGGAACAATTTTCGAACTTACTCGTTAGTTGGCCAAGACCGATTAGACGTCAGTTCTAAACTACAGTACTTGTCCCCGGATTTGAATACATTCAAATTGAAGTGATTAATTCACATTGCTGCACTTCACTTCTCTAAAAAACTGTTTTTTATATTGTCAATAAACAATAAATGACTTTTGAAATACTTTAAAATCGACACCTGACAGGCTGACAGCTGTCACACATGTAAACATTAAATACCGGAAATCTGGTTGCGAATACTGTGTAAACGTTTCTCGCAAATAGCCAATCAGAGGGCGAATTTTAATTTATTCAAAATTATGAACGTAGTATAGGTATATACACTTAAGTAAGCTTTAATGACCATGTTTTGTTACTTAGTAAGAATGTTCATTGAGTTGCGTTGATAATTTTTTTTTTATTTCACGAATATTTTATGTATTTACATTCACGGCATTTCATATTTATATGAATAAGATGTCTGCTCTTTAGCTAATAGCCATACAAGAAGGCAGAGATAAGAATTCAGGCAAAAATACTGTACAAAAATTAAAACGGAAAAATAAGCATCCACATTTAATTAATGCATTTACAAAACATCATGAATTCTTTGTTTATGTGCTAACTTGAACTTTGGCAGTCTAGGTTCAAAAAAATCGTAGCTAGCAGACACTAGATTACGGCATCTTAGCATAGCGTTTAAGGTGGCCAGCAACTCGAGAAATTTAATATTGTGAAGTTATTATTAAGGAAGTGCTGGCACCTGTGTTTCGATAGCAGAATTCAAAAAGTTGATATTTAAATAACAGAAATCGTTCATATAAATACATGCGTGAATGTTAGTGCTGTCAAAATCCGTTGATATTAGGATCCAGATATCCGGATCCAAAACTATCCGGATACCAGAAAATCCGGATATGTGGGTTCGATGTACTATCCGGATTCTAGAACCGAATGCAAGATCCGGATATCGGATCCGGATCCAGATGCGGTTCCAGATGCGGTTCCAGATCCGAATCCACTAGCGGATCCGGATCTGGAATATGTAATATTTATAGTTATTACTTATTACTAGGTACTACTACTAATAATAAAATAGTTTATTTATTATAAATATTAACAGCAAAGTTATGAAAATTTGTAAACAAACATTCAGAGAATTTATTTAAATTTATTTTTCTCCTGATATTTTTGAGGGTATTTGTAATTTGTTTCGGACAGAATTTTCAATGCATCCTTCTGCAACATTACTAGATATCCAGACACTATGCATTTTCAGAGTATATTTTTTCTCATTGCCCATTTTTCTCAATTTCCTGTTTTCTAATACTACAAATATTTAATAATGAAATGAAAAGAAAGCAAGTGATACATATTAATATACCTGCATTCTCTATTATACCTTAACATTGTTAAATATCATCTTATTTCAAAGGCATCCCTCTGAATTAAATTGAGCCTTTTGCCCATAGTAAACCGGGATAAAATTGACATAAACATTTCTGCCCGGTTGTAATTAATAAATTTAAAGCTTGGAGATATGTCTCCAATTGTGTGCACAATCGTGCTTGACAATTTATGTGGTTTCCGAACACGATAGTATTTCTAATATCCAATTGTAAATTAGCAACGTCACTTTTACAGTTTACAGATATGGCATTTTGTACACTCTTTTGTAACTCAGAAATAGTCACATTATTTAATAATTTTCGAGCTTACAAAGCGACCCCTTTAGTGTTTTGTTTTATTTTATGTAAATGTATACCGTAGTTTTTTATGCAATGATTTTTGCATTCCACTTTTTCAACCTATGTAAAGACAAAAAAACCTAACATGTGAATATTGAATATTTGACAGTTTTATTTACTCGATCAATTATAATTTAAATTTCAAAAGATATGGGCTTATTAGCGTTTTTAGTGCAGACAGAACAATATCTATTGCGGACGCCAACAAATAGTACCTTATTGGTCTTTTTTCCAATTATTACAGCCTGAGGTTAACATATATTAAAATTAAAATTGTTATTAAAATTCATATAAACATACAACTTCAGAAAATGCATTATAATTATGGCCGTAACTTCTTTTAGGCCATCCTCCATCGACATAAACAGTTATGAAAGGAATACCGTCATTGTGAATGTCTCCACATTCTAGAGCCAATTTATATTCTTCTCTTCCTGCTTCCTGCATAACGTCTTTAACACATTCTTTCCAAAACTAAATATTAAAATAATAATTTCTGTAGTTAATAAAATGTAATTATACATACTACACCTAATGTTCGCTGTAGGTTGAAAAAACTTGTATGAGATAATGAAGGAATGTCCATTAAACTCAAAAATTCATTCATTCTTATTGCATACGTACTACCTATAGATAACGTTCCCCAAACTGCAGCAATATTTATATTGTTTTGCTTTTTCGAAGGATGATCCGTTGAAAATGAGACTACTTTATTGCAAAGATTACACTAACTTGTAATAAAATGTACTCAATAAACCAATTTTCCTCTCTTTTGAAAAAGTTAATTTGCCAATGGTGCATATTTTAGAATGGTTGCCCTGTAACGACATAGTCCTTTCCAAAAAATATTCGATATTGACAATTCTATATCCTTGTAGTCGATGCACTTGTGACTCGTATTCTAATTCTAAAGATTCCTTATTAATTCTACAAAATGATCATATTATATAATCATCATCATGCTGATGATGATGCTGATTCCCTTTATGAAATTAAATAAAGTTAATTAAGTTATACTTACTCAACAAATTCATCAAGTGATCCCCAAGCAAAATTGTATTCATCTTCACATGCCGCATTTGCCGCATTTTCATTTTGCATACATTCTTTTTCAACGTTTAAAATTAATTTATTTAATATTTCCTTCGCACAATTATTACTTTCCCAACGCAATTTATTTACTTTGGACAAAGTACTGCCACTACTGCGTTTCCTTCTTTTGTTATACCTCGATAAGTTATTAGCCATTTTTAGAATCAAATTATAAATGAAACAACAGAACACTATAACTCACGAAAGTAACAAAATACTCAATAATTATTACATAGATGTCTCTTCTACATGTTCAAAAAAAACTAGCTAGAAAACAAATGTTTGTGATTGGTTAACTTCCGCGAATAGTCGAGTTTTTCCGAAAATAATAGAGCCGGTCCGATTCATCTCCTCTGCCTACTTTGTGCGTTTTTTGCATACTTATTTAAAAACATTCCTTTTGATCATTTGACATGAAACTCGAACATGTTAGTAAATTAAAAACTTGATTACAAAATGTTAGAAGTGGTAAGTGTATTCAATTCAATAAAAATAGTTTTCATTCTTTATTTTTCAATAAAATTATTAGTTACTCGTTGACATACAAACATCAAAAAATCTATAACCACAAAACTTCGACGGCCGTCACATTAGTATAATTGTAAGAAAATATTATTATATAAAACATACAGATGTAATAAAATAATAATTTGTCATAAGTCATAAGTAATAATTGTAATAAATGATATAATTTAATGTAGATAATATAACGTTTTTAAAATTTGCTTTATTTTTAAATAAGCCTCTTGAGAATGAGAGCGATATCAAAAAAAAAAATTGTAGAGCATTCAATAAAAACTCGTGAAACAAGTTTTAATCCATTTTAATTAATACATTCACATCGTTCACATGCTGAAATTGAAAAAAATGTTACGCCGTATTTTTCCTCATCTTCTAAAGCGACATCTGTGTCATAAAAGCTGAACTGTAAAGCGGTTTATTTACTAATGATACGGAGGAACCTACCTACATATGGAAATTATAATGGCTGTGAATGCTCGGATTTGTGATCACGTGATCAGTGATCAGTTTAGTCGGAGATATAAATCTCGCTTTTGATGACTAACTAACGTTTTTGTAATTCAAGCTCATATACTGATAGCTATTATTTTATAGTTTGTCATAAAAACAATATAAATAGTTTAAATCGACGCTAAATGGAATAAATTGTGGTATTATTGCTCAATTTTGAGTGGTCAAATATTGTCAATATTTAGAATTTTTTTTAAAGCAACAGATTAGTTTACTTTATGACAATCTTGAATATTTATATTTATGCGTAAAATTTTTATTAATGTCATATTTTAATTCATTTTTGATAAAGCGAGATTTATATGAGTGCATGTTTCCCATAAGCTTCAATAGACAGTAGCCGGCCACCTTAATGGCGAATACATTTCGTAGTTAGTTCTAGGGGTGCTGTAACGAAATAATATATACAAGATGATTCTAAAATAAATACAGATATTTTAACAGGTGATAGCTGACCCAAATCCGCAAAAACGGCAGTCCCATCTTCATTTTAAGGTTTCGAAAAATGTCATTTTTTATGTGGGCATTCGGTTCTATGTACAGTCCTGTGTCCATTTCAACATGTGTCGCGTTGAATAACATGAAATGTTGCAAAACATCCTTATTGATGATAATTCGGCGTTACTGTCACGTTTTACTCAAAATTTAAAATATTTTTTTCTGGCGCACCTTTCAACATAGGACCGTCATTTTTGCATATTTGGGGTAGGGCTATTGTTAGCTATCACCTGTTAAAATATCTGTACTTATTTCAAAATCACCCTGTATCACCCAGATTTCCAATCCATTAATAGTACATTTCGAGCAAAAAAAGCTCTCTTTGCCATATTTTTCACAATTGGAAAAGGCGTTTGCTGTACATTCATGCCGATTTCCGAAAGAAAGCTGTCTTTGCCATATTTTTTACAAATGGAAAAGGCGTTTGCTGTACATTCATGCCGATTTCCAAAAGCTCTCTGCTAGAAAAAACAAAATGGTGGAATATAATAATTAATAATATGGAATATAATAATTGACAAAAACTTAATCTTTCCAAAAGTCGGGACTTTTTTAAAACGCCGCGGGACGCGGGACAAATTGTTAAAAATCCGGACTGTCTGGTCACCTTATCCTAGGTAAAAATTTAAAGATCACCGACGATATGCAACCAATGCAACGTTAATTAGTAATAGAGACAATTGTGAGTGGTTGCATAACTAGTCACTTTATGAAACATCTTTACCGACAATACCGACAATACCGACAATACCGACAATAGTTGTTGGTGGGGCTTAGAATATTCTGGAGAGTTCCGTCATTTTCTTGTTGTGCATTACATTACAATTAACTTTTCTAGTGTAGATCTTGACGAAATATAGATCAAAATATCGTTAATATGGAACAGGTAAGAGTATCTTCACCGAGATTTACGATGTTTGACAGTTACATAAAAAACACGTTGTCATTTCCTATTTAACTTAATTTCATTGCTTTTGTAGGCGAACATATTAAAAGATAAAGGTAATTCCGCGCTTGCTGAAAATAAGTTCGACGAAGCTATAAGATTATACACTGAAGCTATAAAGTTAGATCCAAATAATCATGTATTGTACTCAAACAGATCGGCAGCCTATGCAAAAGCGAATAACTATGAGTTGGCCTTAGAAGATGCCGAAACAACCGTGAAAGTTAAACCAGACTGGTCAAAAGGATACTCAAGAAAAGGTAGTGCGCTGGCATACTTGGGTAGAATTGATGAATCTGTGGCGACTTACGAAGCTGGACTACAAATAGATCCAAATAATGCTCAACTAAAAGATGGTTTGAGTGAAGTACGTGCACAAAAAGTGAATCAGC
Source organism: Lethrus apterus (assembly GCA_018397195.1). NCBI lineage: Eukaryota > Metazoa > Arthropoda > Insecta > Coleoptera > Geotrupidae > Lethrus > Lethrus apterus. The sequence continues at coordinate 13,488 of JAFFZR010005585.1, forward strand.
AGAGACATTTTATGAATCCTTTTGCGGGTCAAGACATTATGAATAAACTTAAAATGAACCCTGTGACCAGAGCATACTTAGATGATCCCGAATATCTTAAGTTATTGCAACAATTGCAATCAAATCCATCAAATTTAGGTCAAAAATTACAAGATCCTAGAATATTACAAACTTTTTCTGTCCTTCTGGGTGATATGGATTCAGGCGAACCGATGGACACTGAACCAAGTTATACATCTCAACCGAAGAAAAATGAACCTAAACCATCACCAAAAAAAGAACCTGAACCTGACTTGCCTGGACACAAACATTTAGCAAAACGTGAAAAAGAAAATGGAAATGAGGCTTACAAAAAGAAAGATTTTGAAAAAGCCATTGAGTGTTACAATAAAGCTATAAAACATGATCCTTCGGATATTACTTTTATAAATAATTTAGCTGCAGTTTACTTTGAACAGAAAGAATATAATAAGTGCATTAAAGAGTGTGAAAAGGCAGTGGAAGTTGGAAGAGAAAATAGAGCTGATTTTAAATTGATCGCCAAGGCTTTTGCTAGAATGGGTAATGCATACAAACGACTTAAAGATTGGAAACAAGCTAAAATAGCTTATGAAAAATCGATGTCAGAAGATCGAACACCGGAAATTAAGACATTACTCTCTGATATTGAAAAAATTATTAGAGAAGAAGAACGAAAAGCTTATGTCGACCCTGCAAAAGCTGAAGAAGAAAAAGAAATAGGTAAGTAACAGGAGTGTACATCTGATTATAATAATCAGCTATACATCCAATTATTGGTAATATGAATATCTAATTCAACTTTGTAATTCACATGGTGAATAAGAGTGAAAAGTATTTGTTATGAATTATAAATTTTAAACTTACTTAAATTAAAGAAATATTAATAGAATAAAGCGACGATTTTATAGTTCACCTCAATTTTGGAAGAAAGGAAATAAACTTTGATCATGTGGCATACAATTGACTAACTAGAGACAAATTTTCGTAACGTCGCCTTCAATCTTTTGGATCTCCTTGTATTTCAAACATCAAATGACAATCTCAATAAGTTATCACACAATTTTGAATTCTAGTGTTGTTTTTTTTTTTATAAGGTAATGACTTATTCAAAAAAGGTGAATATGCAACTGCTGTTAAACATTACACCGAAGCTATTAAAAGAAATCCAGATGATGCAAAACTCTACAGCAATCGTGCTGCTTGCTACACCAAATTAGCTGCGTTTGATCTTGGATTGAAAGACTGCGATAAATGTGTTGAATTAGATCCCAAGTTCATTAAAGGATGGATTCGTAAAGGAACTATTTTGCAGGTAAATACTTAAAACATTTGATTCTGTTATTTTATGTTTATAATCAACGTTCTATACTGTTTTGGTAAGGATAACAATGATCTCAGTGGAAACATGCTTAAGATAAAGTTTTCATAAAAAAATGTTACACATAAATATCATTACAATTACTGAAAAGTTAAAGTGAAAATATAAGTGTTGGTTCTTCTTTACTTCTGTTAGTTTTCAGTACTCATTTTATTTGTATGAAGATTCTATGTAATTAAAAGAGTCCAGGTATGGCCTATTAAACTTAGCTTGATTGTTTGTTTGTGTATTGTTTCCTTTTACTATTAATGTTGGGTCATCTGCACATAACACACTTTCACAGTTCAGGCTAGTGGGTTAATTAATAATGAGAATTATAAACAGAAAACCCCAATAATAACGCTTCCACGGAATTCCATAATTTAAAGTAATCATCGGACTATTATCTAATATCGAATCTTATTAAGATGTACTGTTGTTAAATGTGGTTTTCTGTTTTCTTTTGGTGAGGAAAGAAGTTTTAAATGTTCACACCTCCTCTTGTACTTTAATAATTAGGGTTTTGAGTGAGTATCCATCAAAAGCCTTTGTGAAGTGACACAGTTTGCATATACATACATGTTTCATGATTTGTATGCATTGGATGTGATGTTAATTTACTAATGTTGAGAGAGGATTTGTTGTATCATTATTTATTGTACCACTCTGAATTGTTGTGACAAAAGATACATATCTTTCATAAAATAATGTTTAACTGAGAAGGTATGATTGATTTAAATACCTTATACTTATACTTATACTTTTATAGGGAATGCAACAATCAAGCAAGGCAATGTCGGCATTCCAGAAAGCTCTAGAACTTGACCCAAACAATCATGATGCAGTTCAAGGTTACAGACAATGTACAATGGATAATGCAGGTATTGGAAAAGATCCTGAGAAGATCAGACAACGTGCTATGGGTGATCCAGAAGTCCAGCAAATCTTGAGAGATCCTGCTATGAGAGTCATCCTAGAGCAGATGCAAAATGATCCAAGGGCTCTGCAAGATCATCTTCAAAATCCAAGTATTGCTGCCAAAATACAAAAGCTTTTGGAGTCTGGTCTCATAGCTATTCACTGAGCATTTTTAAGTGCATTTTTATTGCCTTCAGTTTTTTTTTTTTTTTATATTTGTATGTTTTGTTTTACAATTTGCCCAGTTCATTACTTAATATATTTATAGATGATATGTGAATTTCAATTAGGTAAATTGTCTTTAGTATAATAAGATAATTCAAATATATATGTAAAATCACTATGGTGTTTGAAATGACATTTAAATATTGAAAACGATACATCTGACCTTACTGGCATTACTATGAAATGTTAATTTTTGTATTTGGTTTGGTTTTTATATTATTAGATTATTACATATTTTATAGTACTCAGAGAAACGAACAATTTTTGATGTAAATTAATTACAATTTAATGTCTATATGAAAATAAAACGCATTTTTTTTTGGTTTTAAGCAATCCATTTTTTTGAGAAAAAGGTTATTAATTAACTTACAGTATTTCAATAGGCGATGTAAAATATCTTAGTTTTGAGTAAAATGTGAAATATACCTAGTATCTTTGTATTTTATTGTTGTTTTCGTTACTCTTGTTAAAGGTCGCTGCTTTTAAACACATTCAAATGGACGCGGAACTTTACTGAGATCTTCATAAAAGAGAATAAAAATTCAAAAATTTGCATCGCCGTTTTTTGCAGATTTATGTTTGCGCTAAGGTCAGCTCTTACATGAAATAGTGTAACCTCTTATCAGTATCATCCCTGTATGTTGAAGATAATTATAAATGATGTTATTAAACATAAATTTTTGTGGCAGTTTTACAAGTAACAACAAATTTAAAACCAAACATATTTAACATATATGGATTAACACAATACATAACTGTCTTACATATACTTATTTATTAATATTTTTGGAGAATTTTTTATCACTTAAGACTATGTGTGCGGCAGTAGTTAACTGAGCTAACACAGGTTTAAAAAGAATAATTAAGGATGTAAAATTAGTTTACAGAATATAGTGTGTGCAATTATGCTTGCATTTACCGTTGTATATAGCGTTTGGGAGATATGTGCTACACTATGAGCCAGGAGCTCCTGTATAAATTAACTTGTCATTTACGACCATTATCGTAAGCTACAGGGACCCCTAGCCGTCATCGTTATATTTACGATTATCGAAGCGAGGTAACAGACTATCGTTAGCTACGTGAACGCACAGAATTGCAATTGCAATCTTACGGACATGCACAGAATCGACGCGTAAGTCTTAAGAAGATTCCAAAAGCTATTTTTCAAATGGAATTTTTATTCATTATTAAAAGATATGTTCCTTGTTTAGTTATTTTATTACAGGTTTTGTAATACAATTACTATCTTGCACTAATAAAATAAAAGGAATCAATAATTGTTTTGAGGGATTTTTGGTTGTGGTCGGATAATTATAATTATAATAACCTATTCCAACATTTGCTACAAAGATTAGGGAAACGTGAAAAGCCTAATCAGAATGGTCGGAAGACCAACTCAGAAGTCGGAAACACTGCAAACATTATTTGAACCTTAGACTTTGACATTGTTAACTAAGCAAGCCTCTTGATTCTAAAAATAAGTTCTTGCACCCCCTGAAAAGTGTGTTTTTTGCAAGATATTTTGTTCATTGAAAAATAAACACATACCTTTACATATACGTACAATAGCTCAATTCTTAATAGCTACGTTGTTGTTGTTTATTCATAATAATACTTTTCAAGCCGGGCTCTTTGTTTGGAAAAGCCACGTATAAGTTACCACTTGTATTTAAACGATTTCCGGCTATTGTTTTTATATGCAAAAGTGATGAAAATACCAGTTTCCATCGAAAATTTAGAAAGTTCCCTCGCACCCCTGTAAATGCTTTTTCGTACCCTCAGGTTAAGAACCACTGCTCTAGAGACTACCATAAAACTACTTTATACAGCAAATTTTTGTCCTGTTTGTAAAGTATCCATGAATAAATAATCGGAAGATCTTGTTGCTGTTGGTGTTAAATTTAATGGTATTTTAGGTGCATGTCTACATATTTTGCTTTTTGACAAATCTCACAGGTGTCATCATATTATTAAAATAAAACTTCTGTTTTAATTAAAAAAAAATCTTTATTTGGCATTTACTAAATACTATTTACACATCATTAAAATCATTATACCAAGTTCGTTTCTGCCTCCTCCAATTTCTTCAAAACACCTATTCCTAGGCTTGTTTCGCTCAAACATCTCTCCCAATTCCTTTCCCACATCATATCCTCCCCCGGGTCCAGCCGCCTATATTCCCTCCACTAATGACCCCACTCATCTTTCCCTACCCCACAGAATCTGCATCTTCTGAAATCCTCTCTCTTATCTAGTATTTGTTAGCTCTTTCTTCATTTCCACCACGAAATTTTGACAGTGCCCTCTCCTCTTCTCCATCTCTCTTCCCCTCTAAGTAAGGCTCATCTGTATTTTTTCGTATCGCCCCTGTTCTTTCACCTCCCTCCATCTCTCCACTACTTTCTTCAGGAATTATTTCCCTTCTGCTGTTTTTTCTTCCACCTCCGCCAATGACCATCCTGCTTTTTCATACATATCCACTCATCTCCCTCCCACCTTGTCAACTTCTTTTTTCCGACCTCTTTTTACTATCTCTTCCAGCACCATTCTAGTCCAGTTCGTTCTCTTCCTTTCCCTCACTTCCACTTCATACTTTACTGCCCTCCTTCCGGTTTCTACCACTAACCTCTCTTGTCCTGTCTCACTCAACACTATGTACTAGGGTGTCGTCTTTTCTAGTCGCAGTGCCCTTTTCAGCCCCGTTTGAAAGGTCCATCTATGCACTTGTGTCCTTCATCCCCCACACCTCCGCTCCGTACAACAACACTACATCGTCTCCTTCCAATTTCCTTCCCGCTTGTTCCATAGCACTTTTCTGAGTCCTGCCTTCCTAGCTTTCTCCTGTTTTAATTTTATATACATTTCTTGTATTCCCCCATGTAGTTTTTCCTTCATGGTAGTATTTAATTGTATTAATTAATTTTTCATCTAAAATCCTTTAAAATTAAATTAAAATTATTATTATAAATTAATGAAAAAATTCTGGCTGAATCCTCATATAATTCTTTTTTATCAGAAAACAAATAAAAATTGTATTCATCATCATTATAATTTATAGGTACCTATACTTTATTTATTGTTCCAATGTGTTATTATTATTATTTGATTTTGTTCATATTCCTTGCCTTTTTTTTCTGTTATTTAGTTTGTCTGTGGTTGTGGTATGAATTGTCATTAGGCTTGTTGTTAATGAAAAACCTTCAGAATTGAATTCTACAAATATTCAAGTAAAAATGAAGACGAATGTCTCGTAATGTAATGAATTTTGAATACCGTGTATATTGCAATGACACAACGCTTTGTCTGAAGCATCCGTCAACCATTGCTAAAAGACATGCCAAATAATTACTCTTAAATTTAACATTTGTAGCCGCTGAGATTTCTTGAAAGTTAGTAGGTAAAATTAAGTTTTTTGAAGTAATCGCTAATTGCGGCGGAATGCATGAATTAAATTCAAAAAAAAGTTAGATATCAATAGATCCCTCAAAACACTTTGAACTATGCAAACAGATACTAGTTGTCCCATTTCAAAAAATGGCACGCGACCACACACATCTTTTTCGGCACACTGTATATTCAAAAATAATTTCCTGAAATGTTCATTTATCTCTAGTTAAACACTGCCTTTTGTCGAAATCTCTAAGTGTAACAGGAAATGAGAAATCGAAGAACGGAGCTCATATGCAGGATCCTGTATATACATAATATATCAACGTTGTAGATTCAACAGTTGTTCATGTAATGAGTGTATTGGAAACTTACGTTTCGGAGCACTACTTGGTGGAAAGTGATGACGGGCTCTATTAAATGCATATTATGGAGCTTTTGAGAAAACTTTTAGGTGTCCCATTAAAAAAAAAAAAAAAAATGGCACGTGACAACACAGATCTTTTTTTGGACAGGCTGTATACTCAAAAATAATTTTCTGAAATCAAATCAAAGAATGGAGCTCATATGCAGGACCCAGTATATATATATCTGCTTAAGGATTTTTGAACTTTTTCTTTTATGTTTTGTAATATCACAGTTTTGTAAATCATGTGGCTTCATAATAAATAAAGATGCTAGTAAGAATAAAATTGTTTTCTTGCTTGGGACCTAATTTACTAAGTTTTGATGGTTAATTCACAAGTGTAAAATTTTGTGAGGCATTCTTTTTTCTGTATTGTTTCCCTTTCTTCAGTTTTATTGAAATTTCTTTCTTCTGAATTTGTTTCCTTAAGCTTCTTCAAATTTCTGTTTCATTGCGTTTTTCTTCAGATCCACAACTGGATTGGATATTTTTCTTCAGGTCCAAAAACTGTAGTTGTCTTTAGGATTGGTGATGTTTGTCCTCAGCTGTCAACTTGAAGATTTCGTGGGTAGTCTTGATTTCAGTGTCTGCAACTCTTTAAGTTTGTGTAGCTCTTTAACTTAATTCTTATGTCTGCAACAGTTTTAACCGAATCCATGCAGTTCACGGAATAATTTATTGTTGAAACTTACATATTCCAAGAAAGGCATATAAACGCTTTTTTATTTGGCCTCATGAATTCAAAAATATATTATTCATTTGGGAAATGAAAAAATAAAACAATTTATTAAGAGAACATTAAATTTATTAATGCCATTAAACATAAAACTGTAGACGCTTTGAGGCTGAAACTAAAATATGTACAAAGGAAAAGAATTAAAATCTATTAACTTATTATCTAAACAATAACAACAATAAATATAACAGAAATTAAACTAATTTATGGTAGAACACAATATTCATAAGCCTTACATTGTTTTTCTTTAGTCATTAAACTAAGTGATGAAAATTCACTGAATAAAAATTTCCTTTCACATGCAATAAAAACGGAACATTTTGTGAATAATAATCCTATTTACAGTTATTTTTAAATATAAATAACAAAATGTTGTCTTCGTCACAGGTAAGAAGAAAACGGGACATGTCATATTATTTATGTCTTACTCTAAATAACATGAAACCATTGGCAATATTCATCTGTCACAAATACTGCCAGCATATTGTTTGATTTTTTCTATAATTCATACCTTTGTTTTCAGAACAGTGGTGAACCTATTTATTGATACTTGGCAACACTTTCGTTTTTCAAAACCTATTCTTTTTCTTGATTCGTAGACACTGGTACTTGTGCAGAGCAACTTCGGCGTAACCTTACGCATTCAAGCTTTTCTCAACTTCTTAACCTTACTTTACTAAGCGCTAGCGTTTATCACTATATTCTGTTTGAACATGTTGGTCATCATCTGAAAAGGAATTAAAATAAATGTTAAAGACCTAATCAGAATAGTTGGTTGAAAGTCCAACTCAAAGGATGAATGAAACATTGCAAATTTTTTATCTTTGATAATTTTCAATTGAACCTAAGACCTTGAGATTACTAGCCTACCAACAGTTAATAGGTAAATAATTTTATATCTACATAAAAATCGATTCAAAAAGTTTCATACATACATCTTCATCGCTGCCTTCACTGTAATCGTCGTCGCTATTTTCATCATATTCATCGTCGGTGATGTAAGGTGATGGCACTCCCCTTGAACGCAGCGCTACCTCCAGAGACTGCGTAACCGGATATCCTAATTCCAGACAACTCCTTCCTCCGTATGTGACGACATCCACATTCAATCTGCTACATTCTGATAGCAGAAAGTGTGCGAGTTTTTCATCAGCTCGCTGGATGGCATAATGAAGCGCCGTGTATCCACTTTTGCCATCTCTTGCATTGATATCTGCTCCGTACCATACCAGGTGCCGAAGAACGTCCACGTGTCCGTTTATAGCCGCAACGTGAACACACGTTTGACCTGAAACGAAAAATTATTTGAAAATAGTGGCTAATTAAATAAAAAATAAATAACAAAGTTTAAACTGACTGGAAATAGATAAATATCACAAGAGCAAAGGCTCCATATTTCTTTAGAATTCAGTTAGTTCTTTAAGTAGGAGGCACTTTCGAGAGAACTGTGCAAACATAATTCGTTTCTGTTCAAGCAAACCAGAGTATTTAAGATGCGGATAACAATTTTTTTGTCAGTTACGCCTTTGTGGGTGCATCTATAAAATCTTATAGCCCGTGCGGTGTAGCCAAGCATTTTCCAAAGAGTAGTAAACGTGTTATTTTACTACTGGTAACCTAATTATGGAGTGTGGTCTTTTGATTGAGGCCATGACCGACTCAACCTAATCAGAATAGGCTGGCAGACCTCACGTATATATAATCTGTTATTCACTGCACATGTGTGCAGTCTTTATTGTCTGCAATGCTCGGCATTATACTTATGTGCCACGATATGTCAGCAGGATCAAAACAAAAATTAAAAACGAATCAACAATTTTTATTGGTTGAAAACTAATTAAATCGGCAATAATTAATCGGTTGTTTAAAGTAAATCCTATTCAGTATGTGCATCATTTTGATTTAAAATTGTCATGCTTTACTAAACTGCAAATAGTGTTTTGGATTTCTGAAAAGTTTTGTAACCGGAGGGTAAATTTATGCTGTGCGAAAGTAATTTCATTTTCAGGAGATAACAGTTAGGTTAGTAATTCTACATTTGAATGAAAAATCGATTAACGAATTCTGTAAAGATTGTTAGGTGGAAATACCTACCACTAGGCAAGCAATGTAAGTGAGTCCATAATTGGACAGCACACGCAAAAAAAAAAAAAAACGATGTATCTATATATAGAACGGCGCGTGACCCATGCGACAGTTTTAGTCGTGCGGATTCCGTGACGTTAAGTGGTATTTACACATTACACATTACATACTAGAAAATTATTAACAACTTTAGAAACTGTCCAATTAAATGAATATCAAATGTGTGCGTCAGAATCAATACAAACGTTTATTTTTTAACGTCTGAAAACTGCATAATACTAAATCAAAATACTCAAAATCTGAAATTATTTTCAGTTATACAGGATGTTAATAAATAAAATTTACACACTTTGGTAGGTGATAGTGGAGATTATAACAAGAAAAAAATTCTAATACACTGAGGTCCAATACGCATTGGTTTTCGAGGTACGGAATTTTAAAATTTTTATTTACACCTTCAAAGTTGAATGCGATATCGAGTTATCTAAATGAACACGATAAAAAAAAAAAACAATCGCTCGCAAAATACAATACAACAACAACAATATTACTATGTAAGCTAGCTTATTTTCGCAATGGTTCAATTTACATGTGCGAAATACGCCGATGTGCATTTATGTTATGGCGAAGCTCATCGAAATTCGCGTGAAGCAAGACGAATTTACCAGCAGAGATATCCTTTGAGGCTCATTCCATCTCATCCAACTTTTCAAGAAGTCGACCGAAGAGAAATAGGATGCTTTAAGCCGCCAAAATCAAGCAGTGGCAGACTTCGTACAGTCTGTACGCCAAACATCGAAGAGATTATTTTGCAAGTTGTAGATAATAATCCGCATGTGAGTATCAGGCGAATAAGTTTACTTTGTTTACAAGAGCAAGGAGGCAGTTTTAACATCTTCTACGATAACTTTAGAGTGCGCTAAATGCGTTGTTTCCTGTAAAGTTTTTTTTTTGTTAAAACCGTATTTCGAAAATCAATGAGTATTGGACCTCAATGTATTAGAACTTTTTTCTTGTTATGATCTCCACTAAACTCCACTATCACCTACCAAAGTGTGTAACGTTTTTTTATTAACACCCTGTATAGGAGGATGTTCCATATAAGCATGGCAGACCAATCTTTTTTCTAATGGAACATAATTTTTACTTAATTTTAAAGTCCTTTTTACACTAATCAGATCACGAATATGACGTTATTTATTTTATTTAACGCTTTTTGTTCTGCCACCTCAACAGGTTGAACCCAATTAGAGTGTGGGTATTTGGGTTGTGTCCACGACCGTCTTACAGTTGCTAGAAACCATTCTAGAATATGCTGCAAGGATTAGGGAAACGTGGAAAACCTGATCAGAATGGTCGGTCGGAAGGACAACTTAATGTTAGAAACACTGTAAACTTCATCTGAAATAAAATTCCAATGTCCGTAACTACGATTTGAACCTTAGATCTAGAGATTACTGACCTACTGACTAAGCCACTAGACCAATCAAAAGAACAAACATGTTAAATCATACGCTATTGTGTAACAACGGTAAGTAATAACGCGTTACAATTCTGAAACTATTTTCTGTTGAAATACCTTATAGTGAGGGCAACCATACTCAGTATTTAAAGAACATCATGATGAGCCTTTGCAAAACGTCAATTTTCTAAACTATTTTAAATAGAGCAGCCTCTATTTTATTACTCCATCCATAGAATTATATGTATTTCTGTATTTTAGCCTATAGCAGGTGTTTAAAACTTCTTTTAACAGCGAACATCGCTAGTCATACTTGTAAAACCTTCCGTGATTCTGTGATTCAAAAACCCAATACTGTAAGATCTGGAGATCTAGTAGGCTATTTAACTTGCCCATGTCTACCAATCTACTGCTCAAAAACCGTGTTTAAATAAACTGTATAATAACGTCATGAACTTGCTGGAGTGTCGTCGTACTGAAAAATTATTCATTATTATTTTATTACGCCAATATACATTTATGTTTTCTAACAAAACTGGCAGATCATCTTGTAAAAGTGATAAATACTGCTCTCCATTCAAATGTCCATTAATTCTACGCCCGATAGAGTTATAAAATACAGGTGTTCTATTTAAAATAGTCAAGAAAATTGATATTTTGCCAAGGCTCATCACACAATATTATATTGAAATTGAATTTTGTTGTTCTCGCCATAATATATAGTATATGTGTCAGGTTGTCTTTATTTTTTG
>JAFFZR010005586.1:0-24428 GCA_018397195.1 Lethrus apterus
AGGAGCTACGATCAGTGTCGGAACGAAAATAATGCAACAATGGGTTATTAAACATTAATAATAATAAATATCTCGAAAATATTCTTATGTAACATACCATAAAAATTGGCGTATATACGCAGAAAAATGTACTCTTTCAAATGGTACTATCAAAAGAGGGTGTTGTAATTTAAAAAAAACAAGTGATGACGTCATAACTCGAACATAGATGACGTAATACAAAATATACGTATACAAAAAAAATGGACAATTGAAAAGAAAATCGACCTGTCCGAGCATTTTTTTCTTACTTGCCCAATGAAGATTTTATTGAATATGTTCCAACCTTTACGTTAACCCTGTATATGTTTAATAGCAAGGATTAAACGAGTAGCAGAGATATGTTACCTGTTGGTCTGTCTCTTAATTAATTTCTAAAAAGAGGAGAAAATTAAATTTTACAAAAAAAAAAATAATAGGTAAATCTGACGATCTCAGCACTAAAGCTTATGTTCCAAACCAGTAAAAAATGTTGAATTCTACAACAAAATACTTAATTTTCAATTCATCGTGAAATTATAAAAGAAGTGAGAAAATCGTAAATTTTTTATAATAACGGAGATATCCTGCAATTGAGTCCTCTGGTTTCAAAACCCACTAAATCCACTTTTGTGACTTTTTCAGAAATTAAGAACAACTGCGTAACTAACTTGTAGCGGTAACACTTTAATGATGTTTTTCCCACAAATTACTTTACAGTATTAGATCCTAAAATAACACGGCGGACAAACGATATACGTACAAAAAAGTCACAATTTTGAAAATAAAAATGGATTTAGTGGGGTTTGAAACCAATTATTGAATTTTATGGAATTTGAAAGTCAATATTGTGGATTGCGTGTGTTTTGATTCCGAACAAAGTAGATTTGAAAATAGGGAAAGCGTAACAATGAAAAAAAAAAGAAAACTTTTTATTATTTGAAAAGCAACAAGAACGAAATGAAATTAGACTAATAGATAGATAGATATTACCGAAGGTTGGTAGGTTGGTAGCTTTGATTATTCACCTTCTGATTGGCTGATGTGGATTTAGTGGCGTTTCAATATTATATCCAATAGATTTGGTGGAGTTTGAAACTAAGGCAAATTTTAACAGTGAATTCTAAATGGAATTTGGTGGGGCTTGACATTATTAGAGTTTACAAATCATTAGAGATTTTTTAAAAATGGATTTAGGGGGTTTTAAAACTAGAGGACTCAATTAGAAAAAATGGAACACCGTTCGGAACAAAATGTTAAATTTATTCAAACAAACTAATAATAGTTGTGAAGAACTCCCATTGCTGTTAGACCTCCATGCGTGCTCATAAATATTAAATACATATATTACGTGCGTTGAATGGACGTCCGAAATATATCAGTGTGAATGAGATACGTCACAAAGGCATGCCAGGATGACTAAAAAAGGAGCCATTATCGAAATTACATTAGGCAAATGCGTCTGGTGGACGGACGGTGAAAATTCTGGAAACTCGATTTTACAACATGAAATACGAACATCGAAATACGTTAAAAGTACCAGAAAAGGTATTTTTAAGATGTTATTTTTATACTATATGTTTTAATGGCATATACAGGTTGGGATTAAAGTATGGAATATTTAAAAAAAGTGAACCCAACCGGTTTTTTAAAAAGCGCTGAAACAGTGCGATTTTTTAAAAATACACATTAATATGTGCGATTCAATTTCCGACTTTCATTTGTTTTGTAGTTATGACGTCATCACAAAATTTTTTAGACGACAATATAGATATGATTTTTCTTCCCTTTATGACCATGCAAATAAATCGTAAGGTTGCACAAAAAAATTCTGAGAAAAATCGAGGTGAATATTTGATATCCTAGATCAGATTAGATGTTCAAATTACGGCCCGCGGGCCAGATCTGGGCGGCAAGTCCTTTTCATCCGTACGTTTTTTTCCGCGGGCCGTAGTAGTTAATTGACACCTTCTTGTGACCTATAATTTTTTAGTCTGCAAATATGAAATAATTAAAAAAAAGTGTTAAAATTAGTACTATAATAGCAACATGTATGTTCATAACATACATGTTGCTATGTGCGTTTATAATCAATTCAAACTAAAAGAATTACAATGAACAATATTTATTTATAATTTCTTCTAAAGATCTCGCGGGCCGGGGGTTGCCCACCGTTGCTCCAGGCAATATCGAATAATCCGGGTAAATCCGGAAAACTCCGGGCAAAATCTAGCCAAAATCCGGAAAACTCCTGGCAAATATCAGAAATTCCGGACAAATCTGGGGAAACTCCGGACAAACTCCTGGGAATTCCAGGCAAAATCCTGGGAATTCCAGGCAAAATCGGGGGAAACTCCTGGCGAAGTCCGGGATAATCCGGACAAAATCCGGGAAACTCCGGGCAAAATCCGAGAAATTCCGGGCAAAATCCGGAAGTGTTGCCAACCGTAGCAAAAGTAGTTTCCGTTATCAAAAAAGTAATACATCGGTAGTTATCGTCCAATATCCAATTAATCAGTGTTTTCAAACTTTAAGATCATGGGTGGGCAACCTTTTTTATAATATGGGCCAGAATAAATTTTACGTTTTTTCCGCGGGCCGTAGTTAATTGACACCTTCTTGTGACCTATAATTTTTTAGTCTACAAATATGAAATAAACAAAAAAAAGTTTTAAAGTTAGCCCTTCACTGCATGATTTTTTTAAATGATATGCAAAAATTGTGAAAGCATCACATTTAGTGTTTTATATAATGAAAAAATGTTTAAAAAAATTAAAGTTACATTTTCAAAAAATATAGACATTTTTTTTATTTTATCATATATGATACATTACGTGAATGTGCTTCATTTAATTAACATGAAAAGATATGAAACAATTATTATTTTTGTTTAAACATAAATGTACTCCACATTTTTCACACTGTATATAGGATAATTTTTTACATGCTGGTAACTTGCACCTCTATCTTGCTTCTTTCACTATTGGGATGTGGAAAATACCATCTATTCTCACTTCTTTTGGCGGAATATGTACTGTTGGTCCTTTTTTCTTCTTTGCCATCAACTGTTGTTCTATAGATTCAGCTGAGGGCCTGCCAAGCTATTTATTATATTGTGAGGAGCCCTCCTTACATAAACAAAGTGCCACCTCTTAAAACTAAAAGGCGTACTCAACTCTAAAACAGGTGCAGGTAACTTGTCATTTCCTAAAAATGCCAATTGCTCTTCATCCAACTGCAAATGTTTTCTTTGCACCATCTGATATTTTGTTGCTTTCTTGGAATGTACTGAAGGTTGTTCATTACCATCTGCAAGAGATTCTTCTGGAATTTCATAACCAGTTTCATTAGCATCCACTTCCTCTGCTTCTATAGGGTCACTACTTTCTTGTGGTAGAGAATCATCACCTTCGTCTAATTGGGGAATATAATCAGGATCGCATAAAGTATTATCATCAAAATCTTCAAAATCATCTTCACTTTCATGTCCATTTATCATAATAAATCTCTAGTTCCTTCTCCATCTCCTTTTCTGTCAAGAATCGATGCAACTCATTTTCTAAAGGTAAGAAAACACAAAATAAATCGCAATACCATTTATAAATAGTTGAAAATCTTTGAAAACAATATCCAAAACAAATTCATACAAAATATGTTTATCTACGGCTTGTATCAGATATGATATAGTTGAAAAACTTCCAAAATCTCATCAAAATGACTGTATTTGATAGAAATATCATAAATATATGTAAATACATACCTGCTTTTATGTTAATAATTTTTGATTTAATTTGTGTGGCCAAATAACCTCAAAACTTGGATAATATATGTGCACGTTATGACATTATACACTAACACTGGTGCATTGAGAATATAGTAACTGGATTTTCATTATAGTGACGTTTAGGGAAAATATATTGCACTAGGTATATTATCTTATATGTTACAGATAAATTACAATGAGTGGAATAGTAAGAGAGCTAATACGTTGTTTAATATATATAACATTTGTGGTATGTATCATATATGATACACTATGCAGTGAAGGGTTAGTACTAAATTATGAACATACAAATTAAATCGTTTGTTCAGCGAAACTTCTTTTTAAAAAGTTTTTATTTCACAATAAAATATAATAATATTAATTGATTAAATACAATATAATTAAATCGATTGATTAAAATATAATAATAATTGATAATTGAAATTTAACTTGAATAAAATAATTGAAGTTGGGTAGCGCGATGCTCGAACCCACGTAATTAACTCGGCAACGAATAATTACGTTCTGCCCTTCTTGTCCTGGATCTTCGTGTATATTCAGGGAAAATGCTGACAATGTTCCGGTGTCGTATGTTGGAATACACTACATTACTTACATGTTGCTATGTGCGTTTATATTCAATTCAAACTAGAAGAATTGCAACGAAAAGTATTTATTTATAATTTCTTCTAAATATCTCGCGGGCCGGATAGAAACTTTTCGCGGGCCGCGGGCCGGCGGTTGCCCACCGTTGATCTATTATATCACATATAAAATGCATCCAAATATAATTCGTGACAATTTTTATTATATACCAAAAAATACTTGAGAAGTTTTGAACAAACGATCTTTTCAATCAAACTGGAACTTTTTAAGAAACACTTGCAACAAATTATTTTTTCATATTTTTATTGCCCTTATTATTCGTGGAAAACTATATCGATTAAATTTAATTTTTTTGTTGAAAATTGTATTGACAAAATTACATTGCTAAATAAGCGATTCCAATAATTTTAAAACAATGAAAAATCATTTGTTTTATTTCAAATTCATTTTCAGATTGTTTCTGATGACGTTGATGAAAATATGCAACTAGAATTGATAGATTTGCAATTGAACGATAAGCTAAAGTCGTTATTTAAAAATGAAAACTTGATTATGGTTTTATTCTTTGTTGCCCGAAAGTAAATATAATATTATTAATTTTGCAAGAACAATGATTTTCGTATTCGGGAGTACATACATTTACGAGCAATCATTTTCCAGAATGAAATATACTAAATCGAAAATCCGCTCAACATTAAACGATAATCATTTGCAAGACTTTTTAAAAATAGGTGTTTCTGATTTAATTCTAATATTGATAAAGTAGTTCTGGCAACAAAGCAACAAACCCATAGTTCTCGTTAGCTTATGAGAATGTCGGTGGCAATTTAAAATATCTAAATATTATTTTTAATTGAATAGTTTATAAAATATTTATTATCATGAAAATTTTATTAGTTAGACTGTTTAAATCTTAGTTTAAATCTTTAAATTGTTGTTAAACTTGTATAGTTGAGAATCAATTTTTTTAATCAGGCCCGCTTAGCAATTTCTGTACTTTTATATGTCCCTATTCGTAAAAAGTTTAGAGACCTCTGCCCTAGATAACAAATAATTCAGACCATGAAAACGGTACGTAAATCTATAGTCATTTAAATTTTTTATGATGACATCATAACTACAAAACAAATGAAAGTCGGAAGGTGAATCGCAAATGTGTATTTTAAAATAAAATCGACCTGTTTCAGCGTTTTTTAAAAAACCGGTTCGCTTTTTTTTTAAATATTCTTTAATCCCAGCCTGTATATAAACACATTGTATATTTGTAATTTCTTTTTTTGAAACAAAATATGCATACACACACAACGGTCGCAAACTAAAAACGCAAGCAACAATTTAATTAAACTTTTATAATTTAATTATGACTTGCATATTCCTGCCAAGTTAGAGTTCTGAAATTTATTACGGGCACTCGTACCGTTTGTAAGATGTCGCTCTGGAGATAATTTTCAAATTCTTCATTTAAATTGCACAACAAGTGAAAGTTGGTCCGCTTTATAAAGTATGATATGCGGACATGCAAAAACGATATGCAGCTAAAAAAGGCAAAGGCAATTAAAGTAAAAAAATTAGCGCAAAATTCAACATAACATAAGTTTCCTCACATTCACTTAAACGAATGTCCTTATGAGAAAAACTGGTTCTAATTTATTTATTTTTACTTCTAAAACATTCACTATTTCCGATACGTTTTAACGAAGTAAAATCGTAACTTAATTACTTCATTAGCGAATATTAATGATTTCCGGCTAAAAATCGGATTTCCCTTTTCTCCCCCAGATGTCATTTCTTAGTTTGCGATGTAATCGAGCCAATTATCAGCCTAGAATCTTGCGTATGTGCCTGGTGATTGGAACTGATTAGGTAAAAGTATGCGGAGATGTAAATAACGAAATATTCAACGGTGTACGAGAAGTTGGAATTTTAACTCATTATTTTTCCTTCTGCTTAGATGGTTTGACGTGGACAGCTTGATTTAAACGAAAATATCACATGTAGGAGGAATATCGTGGCAAAGGTGTTTGTTCTCTAAATAACGTCATAAAATCTTGAAAATGAGTTAGTAAAAACAATGATTTGTTCTTGAGAAAAAATATTAAAATAAAAATGTGTTAAACTAATATTTATAGGCGCCACAGCCGCCTGAAAAGCCATCGTGCCGAACTAGAAACAATAAATAAAAATTAGATCCGTAATAGATAATTGCATGGAGGGTTTTAAACTTTTCTTTCTGAAGTTTCAATGTTTTGGTAAGTTTCCCTGTTTTGTCGCCGGCCCCACACGTTGGCGTCAAAAATTATACCAACAGAAAAATATGTAGCAGATTATGTACCTTATTTTAATATCTGATCCCACGTTGGGTGTGAAAATTGTACTTGATAATTAGCAACAGCTTTGTACATTACGATTGTATTCAAAAATCGTTACTATCTTGATTATTAATGAAAATATTTAAATATTTTTCATTAAAAAAAGTAGGTGAAACAAACATGCATTCAATATACTACAATATACGTCTTTTATATTAGCATAGATTAATTGCAAAGCGTTGTACAAAGATCTTGAAATGTAATCGGCATGTATAGAAAATTATCCTAGCATTCATATTGAAAAAAGTTACAAATTTTACCGTTAACCGAGTGGGGAAATTTAAACGACGATCCTTGACGTTACGTCTAATTATAACTGTAAACGTGATGTATATGCAAATTTCTCTATCGGTTCGTTAGTACGAAACGATAGATTATAAATTGAAAATTGATGCAGTGAATTTGCAACCAACTTTTCAACGAAACCAATAGAATAATTCATGTGACAAGAATGATAAGTACAGTTACTTCACTGAGACGCTCGCAAATTTGTCTTTACAACGTTTTTATGCGGAAACTAACTGTTAGATGAAAAGTGAGCATCTCTGCGGATGTCGGATAATTGCGACGTAATTTTAAGTCGTATACATGATATTTATCTTACGTCGGTCGTGCGAGTTGTTTTGTCATGATTTGTAACGAGAATAGGGAAAATTTCTGCTGGACTATAAAAGCAATATACGGTTTCGAAATGCCACACGAGAGTCACGCTAGATGATAATAGTATCTGCTCGGAGATACGAGATATGCATTTTTGGTTTGCGGTTTGCGATCATCGCGGACGACGAACACGGGCGCACTCGATGCGAGAATTGTAAGGAAAACCGCAAAGGGAACTGCCGGGTTATTCTAGACGGTCGAGAACAAAGGCGCGTTAAGTAAAAATGCTGTAATTTTACAGTGAATTTATTGTCCATGACGGCTTAACAGGCGTATTGAATTTCCCTTTTTGCGTCGATGGTTCGCTGGATATTCGATACACGAAACGTTTAATTTTTTACAAAATCGAATCATACTTCTACTGAAAATGTTCGGATCACATTTAACTTATTTAGAATAATCTGTTAGGCAGGAAATATCATTAAGCCACGAAACGGCTTATTGGCTAGTCTAGTGAATGTCAAGGTCTAGCATCTACTTGCTGCACGACGGGTGGAATTGTAGATCTTCGGATTCATACTCTCCACCATCAGCCACATATAGCTTTGAAATTGCGGATTTTAATAAATGCAAATTTTCTTGATCAGATCGTGATCTACAAAATGAGCTTCGATCGATTCACTCTTTCTCCACAAACACATTTTAAGAAAGATTTGTTATATAGACTTATAGTAGTTGTACTTCACAACAACTGTATCGGGAGTATCTTTAGTTCCAAAAAAATATCTCTAGGCAAATATATTTTGCCTTGTTTTATACTCGAACTGTTATGAATAAAAAAAATTTTTTTTAATCTTCATACAACGACAGCCTACGTATATGTATGTACCCGACTTAACACATTTTTCTTCTGTTTATTTACATTCCTTCCGCATTCAGACCGCTAATTACAGTAATTACTACTACGTTCAGTCGACTATTGTTTAATAGTGTCTTACATTTGCTCGAGATAACGAATGTGCAGTGGGTGGGCTCACCACCGCTCCGTTCGAATGGTGCTAATTGCAGACATGTACAGTGACAGGGTGGTCCCTTTCGTCCGCTGCTGATGGAGATGGAGCGGTTTGGTCCGGTAACGGTGAGCGGGAGTACCGACGCGCCATCTGTCATTAATTAAACGCTGCGTACAACTACTGATTAATTAAAAACGATTAGTTTGCCGCATACTGTGTCTTAAATAAACGACAATCTTATTTGTTTTGCTTATCGACTGATTTGGTGTTATGGTGGACGGTCGCACAGATCACGGTGAGATCGATCTTGATGGGAAAAATTTAAATTGAATTTGTTTGCCATGAATGCACATACAGAGTGGCCCAACGAAAACAGACGCGTTTTCAGGTACTTAGACACTTAAAAAAAAAACCAAACAGGTCAATTTTCTTTGGAAGGTGGACAAATGTTTTAACTATTTGTAATTAGTTAAAACTACGGGGGGGGGGGAAGTTCACCATAAAATTTTTAAATGGAAAGTGGTATTTTCAAACCTATCATTTGAAAGAGCAATCGATGGGCTTTACAGATGTGTATTTTTGAATTCTGATCATTACTTCCCGAGTTAGTGAGCTTTGAATATTTCAACTTTCTTCATTTTTTATGTCACCTTGGAGATTAGTTGCTTAAAAAATACTGAAACAGGTGAATTTTTTTTGCAAGGACATATTTTGCCCGAAAATTTTGAAATAGAAGGGGTATCTACTCGGTTTGGAGCATTTCGCTTTTTGTTAGTTACAGACCTGGTAAAAAAATGAAAATGTTTGAATATTCAGAACTCTCTATAACTCGGGAAGTAATGATCAGAATTCAAAAATTGAAACACATCTGTAAAGTCCATCGATTGTTCTTTTAAATGATAGGTTTGAAAATACCACTTTCCATTTAAAAATTTTATGGTGAACTCCCCCCCTCCAGTGTTGCAACTAGGTGACTACAAATACCTAAAACATGTATCCCCCTTCCAAAGAAAATTGACCTGCCTGAGCGTTTTTTTTTTTTTAAAGCGTCTAAATACCTGATAATCTATAACTGTGGATGCTTTTAAATTTTAAATGCGTAAATTATTTAACGAAAAATAAGGAATTTTGTTTTTGATTTTTATAAATTTTTATGAAGAAGAAAAATTATTGTGTTTATGTTAAGCTTTCGTGAGTCAGATAAAACGAGTTGAGTAATGGATAGGCGTTAAAACGAGGAAAATAAAAAAATGGAACCAATCAGAATTGAAAGGCTAAGCATGGGTTTGACGTCACAAACCGAGCAGATAAATACGGGTAACTGAAGAAAATTTGCTAATTCCACATGGAGATCGTTACCTGGTAGTTCCTCGTAGCGCAACCATTTAAAAAACTGCCAAAGGCCAGGGTGAATTCCCGGTTTGGAGTCACCGGTAAAAACGACGATTGTTTGGTAGCTTTACGACGGACTGTCGGCTACCATGTGTAAACGCTAAAGGCTCCCTCACACAGACGCGATACTGAATTCGTGACGGTACGGGACGATATCTGATTACATTGCGGTAAATGAAAGCTTCTACACTGACGCGGTACATTGCTTTCATTTGCCGCAATGTAATTAGATATCGTCCCGTACCGTCCCGACTTCAGTATCGCGTCTGTGTGAGGGAGCCTTTAGGCGATTCGACACAGGGCTGTCTTAAGTGAATCTACGGATCGGTTAAAGTGTAAGGAAAGTAATTATGAATTGTGCGGCTCATCCGTGAAGGAAAGCGAGTGTGTTTAAATAAATTTAAGTAAATGGTACGATTCGAGGTACAAAACATTGTAGTTAAAATATTCGTGAAAATTTACGATTCGAGAAGCGAATCCAATTTGTTAAAATTTAAGTAACGTTTGGTTTGAGTTGCAAATCGGAATTTGTTTGATAAAACTCGATAATATTACGATTACAATAACGCGGGATAAAGTTAACGAGACTTTAAGAATAAAACTAGGAACAGAAATTTGTGTTGTGTAATATGGTTCTAGCGAGTGAATCAGCGAAACTTTCATAACGATTATTGGGTAGGATAAACAGGAAAAGGAAAAATTTGTGAGTACACATTATGTTTTTATCGCTAATAGCGTCAGGATAGGCGTGGGAACGCTGAAGTAAGAAATTCGAAAACGTATTTTATTTGTGAACAATGTAAAGTGACAAGAAGGGATAATTTAGCCTTAGTACGCGAAAGTATAAAAAGGGTTGTTTTAATTTGAATTTGGGAAACTGTAAAATTTGTTGAATTCGACATTTTACTCTTGATTTAAGATATTTGCAAGAAGGAAGTTCTCATGTTAGTCATTAAAGAAAATCGTAAAATTAAAATTGAACGTGTTAAATAGTTATCGAAAGATTTATTGAATTAAAAGTTTTGTCTAATAATATGTCAAATAATTTTTCTAAGAGAAATCCTGAACGTTGTAAAAAAGGGGATAAAAGTAACGCCCATCTGAATAAACGATTCTTTAAGTGAAATACCCATTTTTAAGTTAAATCGTATTTAGATTATTCTTTTAAATGTTAGCTAACTTTGATTATCTTTAATTTGTTATGCTTTTAAATATGTGCAGTGAGGACAAAAAGTAAGGAATATTTAAAATAAAAACGAACTCAACCGGCTTTTTAAAAAACGCTGAAACAGGTCGATTTTTGATTTCAAAAATACACATTAATATGTGCGATTCATCTTCCGACTGTCATTTGTTTTGTAGTTATGACGTCATCACAAAAAAAATAAATGACAACATAGATTTTTTTTTGTGGAATCCGATAGTGATTTTGTTACCCTTTATGACCGTGCAAAAAAATCACAAGGTTGCATAAAAAAAATTCTGAGAAAAATCGATCTGAAAATTTAATGTTGATATAATGCTACTTATTAACTTATAAAACATGATAAACGAAAAATTCTAAACTGAAAAGTGAAAATAAACCAAATAAAATAAGCAGTATTAAATTAAATGTTCAAAATGCCATCAATTGACTTCTTGGCAGAAAGCTAGTTATTAATAACAATTTGTTCTATTTTACGAATTTCTGCTTGAATACGCTGCTTCAATACTTCTAAATTTTCTGGTTTTGTTTTGTAAACTTTTGACTTTAAGTAACCCCATAAAAAATAGTCTAGAGGTGTCAGGTCAGGAGATCTTGGTGGCCATTCTATCGGCCCTCGTCTGCCGATCCACCTTTCTGGAAAAACAGTGTGCAGAAAATTACGACCAGTTTGCTAGATTTAACATTTTTATCATGGTATCTTGATTGTTCAGTACGCTACAAAGGTTGTAAGATAACAACGAAAGGTAGGTACTTCAAAAAGCAATTATTTGTTATCTAGGATAATTGTAAGTCGGTCGTGGCCGCAACCCAAAGACCATACTATGTAATTGGGTTCGACCTGTTGGGGTGGCAGAACAGAAAGGATTAAATAAAATAAAATAAAAAATATCAACATTAAATTTTCAGAATTTTCAGGATTTTTCTCAGAATTTTGCACGGTCATAAAGGGTAGAAAAATCACTATCGGATTCCACAAAAAAAAATCTATGTTGTCATTTATTTTTTTTGTGATGACGTCATAACTACAAAACAAATGAAAATCGGAAGATGAATTGCACATATTAATGTGTATTTTTGAAATCAAAAATCGACCTGTTTTTTAAAAAACCGGTTGAGTTCGTTTTTATTTTAAATATTCCTTACTTTTTGTCCTCACTGTATATGAAGGTGTATATAATTTGTAATCATTTTAAATTAATTTTATTATCAAACTCAGTTAGATAAAACTGTATGTTTTATTTTGGAATTCCACACCTTCATTGGGAAATTGAAAATTGACATTAGAGAGGATTAATTTTCGGTAAGGATTGAGTTTTGGTCAGATGTATTAGCTTCCGTGTTATGGTGGCAGCTTAAACTTTAAATATTTAACACGGCACTGATACGGACGGCTTTGGGTTTGGTTTGGAGAAAATTGTAAGAACGAAGTGGTGAGGGCGTCAACGTTCGGTCTCGCGTGACCTTGGCTAACGCTACCCAAAATCCCACACAACCCGTCGACGGGAGGTGCCGGACCACGCGAAAGGGGCTTAAGTTGCGTCGTGCAAGTCAAACGTCAATTAAAGGCAAAATTTAGTAAAAACTTTTTAAGTGTAAAAGACGTCACCACTTGGCCGATTCTTACACACAGCGACAACAACAAGTAAAAAACTCGTCATTTTGTAAATTGAAGTTCCTTACGGTGTTATTGCCATTTCAACGTATAACAACAAATACTGTGTCGTAAAATTAGGAGTAATTTATGTAAATTCATGTAAAAATTAACTAATCTAAGGACATAACTGTAAATTGTTTAGATTAAAGGATTTTTTTTATTTATGTGCCACTCTATATATTGAAATGTGTGCAATTCCGAATAAATAAACAAACGAATTAATTAGAACGGCCGCATAAATCAACGTGGATGGCGTTAAGCTCAAAGCTCAATACCAAACGAAGTTATCTGCGCCATCAATCAAAGCGACGAGGATAAACACTGCCGAACGTATAATTCAGTATTGCCGCGGCGGTTGTCATGTAACCGGCGGGCAGCCAACTCTCGTGTGATGGTGACGGCATCATGTCTAGATCACGAACACGCCACGAGCACATCACTTCGTAAACTGTTACTAGAAATTATTTTCATAGTCTGAACTCAAAATGCATCATCGTTACCATTATTTAGACGATTAACGACTGCGTTCGAAAAAATACAAATTTATGGTACGGACTGAAATTGGATTTAGAAAAGATGATATTACCTTCCACTGGGCAATTTAATGTAATGGTCACCGTCTTCGATTAAACACGGACTAGCAAACAGCGTTTATAAAATGATGATAAACAATTAGGATTTACAACGTACGTCGCGTCGTAAATGTCCATGTTGGTCATGCGATATTTTCAAATTGAATTATACCCACTTTACACAAAACAATTTTACTACAAGAATTATGAGGCATGGAAATATCTTTACGTTTGCAAACGGTAGTAGCTAGCCTTTGCAATAATTTGTGTTTACATTAACTACATAAATTATCAAATTTACATCTTTATAGAGATTACAATGTTTCAATTCTATCAATAGAAAGCTGTTTTTCACATTGTTTCTTCATAGACTTGCAACTCTCTTCCGAAATAATTTAGGGCAAACGTTATACTAAGTTTCTAGTTACTTCTTCGGCTTTAAGGTTTATGTTCTGTAAAATATTGTGCAAAATATGGGCAAAATCTTTAATCTTGCCGGAATAAATGTGGATGCATTATGCATTAAGATTAAAGCGTTAGATTATTATTTTATTTATTTTATTAATTAACTCTATTTGTACCTTGATTTTCTAATACCGTTTGGATCTCTATTGCTTAATTCTAGCATTGGTGATCTGGCCGTGTACCATTGTAGTTTTTAAATATTTTTTACATTTTTATCTTTTTTCTGAGCTGTAAGAAATACACATTTGACTGAATCCAGTTCTTTTCTTTTATTTATCATTTTTTAAAAAGTTGCAAATTACAAACCTTAAAAAGATCGCAAATAAATAACTGCATTGAGTTCATCTTCGGTATAATTAATCGCCTTCTGTTTGCATAATAAGTCGACGGACGTTAATCATCCGGTGGCCTTTCATATTTCCTCCCACCCGATCGGAAACTATGCCCTCTCGCCATTATGCATTCAGGTGCATTGAGAAGATTAAAGAACGAGTCGTGTCCGCGTTTAATGTAAATTCATTTTATAACAATTATTCTGGACGTAATAAGAGAGTCGTGATGCAAATTATGGTCGTGAGTCACTCGTTAAAAATATAAGCTGCCGTCGGCTCCGTGTGGTCCGACGTATGTACCACAAATTCCCCGTTCACTTCATACGGATGCGCTTGTATAAAACGTACGCATTATTTATTACTTTGATAATTGAATCTAGATTATTTATTTCATCGGAGAGATAATCCAAAAACGCCAAAAGTAATTTAGTAATTTAGTTGACAGTCAGACGCTTCTGTTTCTTATAAATATTTCATTGTATGACATTTTTAAAAAAAGAAATGATACGCAATGTATTTGATGTTTCGCCAACGTAATCAAATGTAAATTTGTACGAATAATAATGATGGATAAATGTATTCAAAATCAATAAATTTCAGTGGTAATCCACTAAAACAAATCGAACTTACTTGATCCGGTCGTAAGCCAGGTGGAACCCAAGTGTATTCTTCCAAAGCACACCCAGAATCGTCGTCTGATTGCGAATGTCTCTGTGGATCGTTGGGCGGAGCGAATGGTGATCCTTTACCTAGAAGCCTTTCGGCAGGATCTAATGACGGAAGCTTCCCTCCCGGTGATGGAAGTGCAGGTGGAGACAGAGAGGGGTTTAGCGCCCCTTCGCTATTGGACATTCCGTTGTCGGTCCAAGGGCAGTTTCGACACACCTGTCTGAAAAAAGTACTAATAAGCGAAACTGTTCGAAATATACACAAATAAAAGTAATTGTAGCGATGTTAACGGTATGTTTTTTAACCATCAAGGTATGGTCGAAACCAACTTACAGTTGCTATTTTTTTAAATTGGTTATGTAGACAATTATACAGGATGTTTCACTGGCAGAGAATTCCTCAATAACTCTACCTAAGTACGTACTATCGTTACGAATACGAAATACCGACGCATATGTTATTATTTTAAGTGCCTTAAAGAATTTCGAAATACCAACGAAGTAGTGTAAATTAATAGAAATGACAATTACGACAGAAGAAAAATATTATCACTATTATCAGAGTAAACGGAGAAGACACGAACGAGTTTGAGGTCTAAGGCAAGGGGACCCGCTGTCTACAATGTTGTTCAATTTGGCGTTGGAGAACATTATAAGAAATAGCTGAATAAACCGTCAAGGGACCTTCTCCGATCTTCGATCAATCTTTCAACCTTTTTCAAGTTTTTTTATGTAAACGTGGTCTATAAACGATATAAAAGAAAATATATCCATGATACTAATATCATGTTTGATATATTGGAAATTATTTTTATATATTTTGGTAGCTGTTGTTTTGATCTGCACTGCCCGAATCAATTATGCTCTTTTGTCCCCAAAGTTGAAACAATTCTTATTATCTGGATACAGTTTGGTTTTTAGATGTATGTTTGTATTTTGTGATGTTAATTATTTGATTTTTTAAAATTATTTGTGTTTTTTTTTATAGATGTAACATCATTATGTTCACAATAAACTTTTCACCTGTAAGTGTCATTTGATTTTTGACAAATTAGATAATTTAACTCTTACTAATAATCTAATGTGATGATTTTTAAAAGGAAATATTATTGATACGGATAATTTAAAATACATAAATTTGAAATGTATATAAATGGAATCGATGCAAGGTTTAATATTGTCGAAGGCGTGCAGATGGCACATTAAGGTTTATAACATTTTTGTTAGAGAGAGTCCATTCTATCCAGTAGGCTATATTATCTATGATCCTCACTTTGACATGACAAAGTGACACGATTGCGTGACAATATTTTTGAACAAAATTACTGTTGAAATGGACCCAGAAAATAAGGAGGAATTAACGGACGTCGTTTCGAATCATAGCGCAAACGTAAGTACTTTCTGGGACGAGGTTATCGCGCTAAGCGCCAACTCAAATTTCATATTTGCCCACTTTAAGGAATCGTCGTCGTCAAAATCCAACAGGAACGTCACGCTCGAATCTTCGTACACTACGACCGCAACGGCGAGCAGAGATAACGTCGTCGACGCCAACGCCGACGCCGACACCGACGCCAATGTGGAACTGCTCAAGCCGGAATTCACGTGCTCGATCTGTCTGGAAATGTTTATAAAGGCCGTGACGTTGAACTGCTCGCATATGTTTTGCGAGCAGTGCATCGCTAAGTGGCGCAACAACCATGGAAAATGTCCAATATGCCGAGTGAAAATAAAAACTGCCATTCCGACGAAAGTCGTCGATAATTTCATCGAGAGAGTGAGTTTTCGTTTTAATCGTACGTTCGTTGTATCGTTTGATAGGTTTTAGAATCGGCGTCCGATGGAGTCAAACGCAAACGAAACGAATTGATCGAAGGGCGGCATTTAGTACCACAACCCAAAAAAAGGAAGATCACCATTCCAGTACATAACCCCAATTATAGTGATGTTAGTTCGGATGGAGTTTTGACTGAATGTTTATCCGAAGTTTTGAATGAACTTCGGGAAGTATCCAGGAATTTAAACCCATACGATGCGAGGCGATATAGTTACTGTCTTATTTGTCAAAGATTTGGCCATTGCACGCTTTCGTGTCCAAATCGTCGACGGCCGTGATTAATTTTTTTTGTAAATATTATATATTTATATATTATTTTTCGTTTTTGTTTGCGAAAAATAGGTACATATACATCTCTCCTACTTGTAGTTTGTTATAAATATCTAACAATAATTTAAATAATTTGAGGACCCATTAATGCCAACCTTGCGTATAATAACAAGAATGGTAAACTTAACGGGATTGATAAATGCCATAAAATCGCATTGCTTGTGACGTTACTGCAGCCCTCCACCGGTTTATTTACATTTGATACAGTGCATTTTTAACGTAGAAACTATTAAAATCATTGTCCAACTTGGCACAAGTAAGTCCAAACTTTGAATGGATCTTCCTGGCCTCCGCATTTGAGATATCCACACATTCAATTTATACGAATTACTAGCTGTACCCCGCTACGCGTTGCTGTGGCTCGGTCTGGTTAAATGGAAAAGAAAGAACTGTTACTCTCAACAGATGGCGCTCCCATCGCCGTAAAATATTTAGTATAGCGTGTGTAGCTTTTACGTCCAACAGATGGCGCTGTTTTAAAAAAACATGACAACAAAAAAGATAACTTTTTGACAGGAAGGTGACTGATAATCACGATCCCCGTCCACCGATCCTTCTCTAGAGAACGCGATAACTATACCTATTTCATTCCACTTCGAGTCATTCAATGTCGAGAAAGAATTTTTTTATTTCTTCAATATTTCAAAAACGGCAAGTTTTTCGAAAATTTTTCATAGGACATTTTCGTTAGAGCTTGCATAATTATTTCTTCCGAAGTAAATTTTTTATCGTGTTGAACTACATGTAACATATTAAAGAATGTTTCTGTGGGAGGAAACGTGAAATAGGGAAAGTAGCAAAGTACCCAAGTACCTATCGAAGTATCAAAGTAGCAAACTTACCAAAAACACAAAAAAATATATTGAATGTGGTAAATTCATGAGTCTTTTAATAAGATTCTGTTGGATAATGTGCGATCTTTTTGTAAGGGTTGAATTAGAATTGGTTCGACTTTTTGCAAATGGGTTATTCTGGTGATAAGCCTTTATTATCTCTATCGTCCTTCTGTTTATTGTTCTTTTTTTTCCATTTCTTTCCAAATATCCTCTCTTCTTATCCGGTCAAATACTTTCTCAAGGTTTATGAAGCACATATGTATATCTCTGTTTTTGGTAAGTTTTTCACTGGCTTGTGTGAATAAGAAAATTAGGTCTTGGGTGTTTCTTCCAGTTCTAAATCTACATTGGGTTACTTTCGTCGTTGCTTTTATTTTATCTCATCATTTTTCCAGTATTCCAGCTAATATCTTCCCTGGTACACTAGATAGCGTTATTGTTCTGTAACTATCACAATTCCTCTTATCTCCATCATTATATGTTGCTAATATGTCTCCTGTGTTCCATTCTGTTGGTCCTTTGTACTCTTAATCCTCTCATTTAATAATTTCATTTCATTAATTCCTTTTACGACTTCATCTTCTAGAGTTATTTTGTCTCTTCCTGGTGTTTTCCCCAATTTTAACTTTTAATTGCATCCTCTTATATTTTCTGGTTCTTCCATATCCATTATTTCTTGCTGCTGTTCTAGTTTACTTGTTTCTGGTTCTGTCAATTATTTGAAATATTGTCTCCATCTTTCCATTATTTTATTTTCTTCAGTGATTACCTTTCCATGTCTGTCTTTGATATTCATAATATTATAATCCTTTCTCCTTCTCAGCTGCTTTAATGTTCCATAAAATAGTTTACGATTTTCTCTGAAGTTGTCGAAAATATTTCTTTCAACTTTTCCCATGATTTCCTTTTTAACTTTCTTTAGTTCAGTTTTAATAAATTACATTAGAATCCAAAGCTGACAGACTAAACTGGATGCCAATTAAAATCACCGTGCAAGAGGGTAAGAGTGGATATGGATAATACCGTAAAATCACATAAGGTTAGCACACTCCTGTAGTTCGATATACGAAATTTATTTACTTTTGATGATATGTAATTTTATAAAAATAATATATGCAACTTAATTGACGACCTTGGTCCTTATTTACTTCCTGAGGTTTTCCTCGTTCTGTTTGTATAATTTTTGCTTCGCATAGCGAATTTTCTGCCCTAGAAAGAAAATTTAACATTTTTCAAAATCAAGTTAAAAAATATTTGGAATAAGTGTAACTCTTAGACGAATATCCCACCTTGAAATGAAACTGATGCCTGAAAGTAAACAGTGACAGATAGAAAAAAACCATAATAACTTGAAAAGTAGAAGAGATAGACATAGGATGTGCTTAACAAAAATCAAAGCATTAATAGGAATTGAATTATCTAAATATATACAGGGAGTAGTATTTAAAAAAATGGAGATATGCCCAATTCAAGTTGACTGAATTTACGCTTTAGGAACGAACACCCAATATATTAAAATACAACTGCAAACACATCTGAAGGTGTAAGTAGGTCTGTACTAAGATATTTCAAAATTTCGTTCACTTATTCTAAAAGGTAATTAAAATACAACCGCTTTTCTCAGACAATGTAAGTGACATAATTTTCAGATAATCAAAAATATCACGGAAATTAACAAGTTTAGGGCTAAAGTATGTTATATCTTTTTTGTACTTGGTACTTCCAAATATACAATAATATTGGGGGTGTTGTACAATAAAAAAACAAAATTGAAGTCTATACCACAGTTACGAAACACACTGTATGCATACCAATAATTTTAAATTATAGACCAATCATAGTCCAACAACTATTTCTAGAAACTTTTTTTTTTTATATCTATCACTGTTTACGAGTTATTGATGAATTCCCTGCCAGTGAAACAGCCTGTATATAAATTAAAAAAAAATTATTTCAAAATTCGTAACAAATAGTTATGTCAACTCAAAGAACATAACTAATATCTTTAGAATATAAAAAAAAAAACAAAAATGTCTGCAACTTTTTCTTATTTAATATCATCACTTATTTTTCTATGATTAAAGTTACTGAGTTTATCTTTTTGTGTAAATAACACTATATTAACTACGTTCGCGAATACAAAAGCAACCGAGTTTTCAAACATGACGTAAGCGTACTTTTGTTTAAATTTATTTTCATTCAATCAGCAAAAATGAATTTATTACAAAAACAATAAATTTAAAATAACAGTCAAAGCACGAACGACACCCAATTAAGATTTTCACGATAAAATAATTTAAAGGAATTCCGCAAACGAATCGTCAAAATTATTTTCGTGATTATCTTGTAGAATTTCGCGAGATATTTTTAATGAATGGGAGGTGAACTTTTGAATTGGTAAACAAATTGCTTTTATAACAGAAGAATATTTTGTATAAATCGTTTGTTTTTTATCGAAATTTATGCTCGCATTGACGTCATTTAATGACAGTAATACGTTACGCGTCCGCTAAAGGCGAACGCAGATATAGGAATAAAATAAATCGGTTGTACTTACGTCGTCATATACTTATAATAAGCGCTCATGTCCATTTATGCTGATAGGCAATTTAGAGAAACCGAATGACAAGTAATTATCAGCATAATTGTTGCTTTGGTATGCTTACGCGGTAAATCAAGTTGGAGGTTCGTATTCTAAGCATGCAATGAATAATTAATTAGGGTGACTGTGTTGTAGAAACAAATTCAGGTTATCCTACATGTGTCCTTAGTAATAGGATGTAAATAACTCAAGAAAAGGTTAACGTCTTGGTATGTGTTTATAGGCTTCACGAGCTTTTCTGCTTTTCTTTTGTTGATTCTAGTTATAACGATTATAACCATTAAGTAATAAAATCTGTGGAGCGCAGAATGCTTGGCGTTAAGGAAGAATGTGAAACGTTATATCTAATCGGTAGAGGGAAAGTAAATCTGAAAATTATCAATTGCTGTTGCTGATTGACAATCATATTCAAATAAAGATTGTTATTTGTCGATAACTTACCATGTATAAGTTTAAAATTGATTTTTTTTGCTGGTCGTAATCTGCTGCAAATACCAGAGCTTTGATCTATTAAAAGATAACAGCTTAATTGAACTGACATCTGATCGTGAGTCATATCTCAATAAAAAACGATTTATTACGCATTGGTTGGAATCATACAAATACTACTTGAAGTCGTGTTTTGCATTTCGAATGATGTATGTTCGCTTTAAAATGTCTATTTCCTCATCGTCCATTACCGGAAATATTTGTATTGGAAATCGCATCGGCTCCGGGGAAACAAATCAGAGCGGTCGTTTATTATCGAACGAAATTGAGCGACGTCATTTTCCGATTTTACATTTCCGCAAAGCAGAACAAATAAATGACAGGGGGTAGTTTTGTGACGCAGACAAGGTAATTACTTTACCGAACTCGATGAAATATTCCATTTGTACGATAAATCCATTTATATAAATTAAACGTCGAAATATTAAAAACCCCTGCATCGAATCACGATTTCACAAATTTGAAACCTTTCGCTGCAAACATTACAAACTGCGAAAACAAACTGAAATATTTACTTCGTATAATTTTCTTTCCTTATCACTAAACCATTGTGTTTAGATATTTATTTTAAGACACTAAAGTGATAAAACGGCTAAGTTATGGTTTGTTCGCAAGGGAATTCATTGTTTGCGCTTGGACCGTATTTTCCAACTCGGGTATGCGACTTTATCTACGTATAAGTGAATAGTCTATTTCTATTCATACTTGTATTTCGATTCAATATGTCAAGTTGGATCCCGCCAGAATTTTTGTAATGGATTATGTATCAGAGAAGACGCATAAAGAAGAAAATTATTTTCAAACAACAAAATAAATAAATTTGTTAGTATTCCGATTATTTACGTTCCTAATGAGACAGAGACATAGTTTTTCAATATGAAAAATAATGAAAACTTTGAGATACAGAAAAAAAAACGTAAACTACGTCTAAGGTCATATCTAATTTTCGAGAATTTTACATTTTCTACTTGTCATAATATATCATAATCATAATAACATTAATAACACAGATTAAAGTCAGCCAAAAAATTTTAATTATTTGACACTTTCACATTCCTCTTTTGCGATGAAAATAAATTTCTAAAAAAATATCGCAAACGAATGGGGAAAGTTGAAGTTATCTGTCACGTATAAGGAAGATAACCGATGGGAAATACATCAATGAGCCAATGAATAATTTATTTGCGCGAAAAATTATTACATAATAACAACGAGATTGTGAAAATGGAGAAACTGTTTTTATACTAGATGTACGTTATTTTCAAGATGAACTCCGCCAATCGAATATGGATTACGGCTCGTTTGTTGTCTTCTAGTATGTCATCCATGACGACATGCGATTAAATTTTAATGCGTTATTTTATAATGTCATACGAGTAGCATGCATATGTTATATCATCAAGGCAGGTTTGTATAAAATGTGACTTCCATCATTTTTGAATTTGAATGATAAAAAAATTTAACAACGATTAGAGCAGGAGCGAATAATGACATATAAAAGTGAAAAGTTTATTTAACAAACGAAGCACAGGCAAGATATACAATATAAAACAACAGAAATTTATTTTATTTTCTTGCCCATTTATTTAGCTTTTTAATTTGCATATTAATGAACTATAAAACTCGTCACTTGTTATGTTTTAAATATTAAAATAGGAAAAAAAAAAAACCAAAAGCTTAAACATACTGTTCGTATTATAGCGTGGCTAACACGATACGCAAAGGTTGTCGTTTATAAAAACCTTGTTACACGTCAGATTAACATCCATAATAAAACACGCGTTACGGTTTGATGTGGTTCAAACAATTTGAAAGATCGATGACGGATTTCCATTAAGCAGACGCGAGTAAATAAACAACAAAGGAAAAACGACTGCGGCCAGACAAAAGTTCGTTTTCATGCCAATTTGTTTAATTTGATTAGTCGACAGGCGTGACAAGGCGTCGACAACATCGAATACGCGTTTGCGCTAATCTTGATGCTTATTTTTTTTTACTGTAGTTGTTAAAAATGGAAATTTTACGGAAAATTAATTTGTTAAGAAGAAACTACCCACTTGGTATACTTGGCGTCCCTTTGTGTGAGTTATGACCGCTCGAACAAAACGAGGTAATAAACGTTTGATGGATTATTGTAACAGTATTTCATTTGAATGGAAATTTTTGATTTGAACTTAACGGACATAAGAGAACAATTATTATTATCAAAAGCTTGTCGAAAAATTCATTTCTGTGCCTCACTAGCACTCTATGGTCATGGATTTGGGGATTAGTCGCCGCTTTCTGGGACAAAGAAAACCTAAATTATCTACATTTAATAAATAAACATTGCAATGCCCTGCTGAGCCTTCGCCTTCTTCACAGTCATCTTTTTTGCTGGATCTCATTTTCATGCTCATAAGTACATTTCTTAACATAAACCCAGAATTAATGACGAGCGCTTTAGAAAAAATGCATAAATCTACTGGTTCTTTTTATACCGGGTGTGCCAACTATCTGGGGGTCGGTCTATTACGTCTTACCTATTCACTTTATTAAAAAATGTTTCAAGTAAAAGTTGTTTGGAGTCAAGTACTCTACACCATAAAATTATTCTGAAATATACAGGGTGTTTAGTTTTGCCTATACGTTATACAACTTTGTTATTTTAAATGGAACACGCTTTATATCGTTGCATTTTCAGATTCCCCGGAACAAAATAGGGAAAGTTTGTACTACAGACTAAAATTGAGCGGTTTTCGAGATATTCCACTTTTAGTTAAAAAAAATTAATTTAGGTAGTTCTCTTTAAAAATTAATAATGTTTTTATTAACGAAGATTTTGTAACGATTCGTTGGCATAATGGTAACAATGCTTCAAGTTAAACAGTCAATACCAAATATCCTCGTTATATTATACAGGCTGTTTCAAAATTGATAATGATTTGTAGCATCTTTAAAAGGCTGAAACTCGTTTTTTTCAAATGGAACACCCTGTATATTTTTATGCCATTTGATCAAGTTTTAAGTTCTTTTTCGATCGCGTATAACATTCCCTATAGCTAAAGTTAATTCTTTTGGAGTTATAGGCAATTCAGTATCATAAAACCTGTGTTAGACAAAATAAGATATATGATAGTAATACAATTGACGTACTACCTTTGAAGTAAATTTATTTAGGAATAGTAAGTATCTGGATATGATGTATTACCTGTAGTTTATACTAAAATTCTAAAGTGATTGTTAACCAGAATATACCGGGCGAGCCAATTATCTGGGATCGGTCTATTACCTTACCCTGTATAATATAACGAGGATATTTGGTATTGACTGTTTAACTTGAAGCATTGTTACCATTATGCCAACGAATCGTTACAAAATCGTCGTTAATAAAAACATTATTAATTTTTAAAAAGAACTACCTAAATTAATTTTTTTTACCTAAAAGTGGAATATCTCGAAAACCGCTCAATTTTAGTATGGGGTCTGTAGTATAAACTTTCCCTATTTTGTTCTGGGGATTCTGAAAATGCGACGATATATAGGGCGTTCCATTTAAAATAACAAAGTTGTATAACGTACAGACAAAACTAAACACCCTGTATATTTCACAATAATTTTATGGTGTAGAGTACGTGACTCCAAACAACTTTTACTTGAAACATTTTTTAATAAAGTGAATAGGTAAGACGTAAT
>JAFFZR010005587.1:0-24082 GCA_018397195.1 Lethrus apterus
GATGAATTTTATTATCCTACAGACTTGAAAACAACTTTGTTTTGAAAGCATAGATTTTTGAAAGTTGAGGGCATTACTTTTAGGATTTTTTTTCCAAAATAAACAAGAATTTTGGATTTTTTCATCCATAATTAGATGAATTTTATTATCCTACAGACTTGAAAACAACTTTGTTTTGAAAGCATAGATTTTTGAAAGTTGAGGGCATTACTTTTAGGATTTTTTTTTCCAAAATAAACAAGAATTTAAAATTTTTTCATCCATAATTAGATGAATTTTATTATCCTATGGACTTGAAAACAACTTTGTTTTGAAAACATAGATTTTTGAAAGCTGAGGGCATTGCATTTAGGAATTTTTTTTTTCCAAAATAAACAAGAATTTTGAATTTTTTCATCCATAATTAGATGAATTTTAGTATCCTATGGACTTGAAAACAACTTTGGTTTGAAAACATAATACAAAATTTGTCATTAATTAGATGTAATGCCTTTTTAGAAACAATTTAAAATATTATTTCTGATAGAATAATAATAAACGTGTTTATATCCCGCTTTTTTAAACAAAATCTTATTTTTTAAATTAAAAGGTATGAATTTTATTTTATTTCAGAAAATATTGATCAAATCTAATCATTGCAGCTTTTAATATATAGAATATACCGCATTACCACAATAACTACAATAACTAGTTAGCTTTCGTCTGTAAAATAAAAAAAAATCATTTATAATCACAAAATTTCTTTATCTGTTTAAGGTAATTAAAATTATACAAAAGAAGGAAATGCCTATGCTACTAATTAGCTAACATGTAGGGCGTTAAATTTAAAGTTTAAATTTAGCAAACGCTGCCGGACGAACGTACTTAAGTTAATTAAGGTGTCACTGCGTCGGTGATACGTTTTTTTGTCGACTAGTTCATTAAGTCTCATCATATGTACTTTCACAAGTTTAAATTCCAAATTATACTGAAAGAGTTATCAAACATCGTCTGAAGAAGCTAATACTAACAAGCAAGATCGCGTAAATTAATATGTAATTGGAAACTTCAATATAAGTCATGAATTTGAAAGGAATTAAAAATTAAAACTAAAACAAATTTTTATGTATTAGCTTCAATATTAGAAACAGTATTTCAACGCTACTTCTATTATCCTTAATTAGTAGATTTTTTGAAGGAATAAAAAAAAGTGAGTCTAATAATATTAACTTAAAGATAAATATTGCTAATTTTTCATCCATTTTTCAAAATGTCTTCATTAATTCATTGTTATATTGTTTATCATTCTCGTTTAATGTTTCCATTATTCGCTCTGGAAAAATGACGTTTGATTAATGTTTCCTTGAGCAAGCAACCAATACAAAAACCTTTTGTGCAATAAAAATATATTTATTACGACACACATATATACAAAATATATATATTTACATTTTGATTGCAAGGTATCAGAAATAAATAATAATAAATAAAGGTATTAAATTTTATATTTTAACACTCAAATATTTGTTTAAATAATTAAGTATTATAAAATGGTGGTTATATCATGACGATGATGGTGCAATCAGAATAGTTGAGAGTAATGTTGTATACCCGGTGCCCCGGGAATACCTAACCGCTAGACAAACGTCAAGCGAGATAATGGAGCCGCAAATTCAAATCTGCTTTGAATAGAGAACTGTACCCCTATCGGCACACCCATCTGATTTTGAATTACAACCCGATAAACTTATTATAATACAATCTAGTCGCTTCGACCGCTTTTGTAATTTAGATGTGGACAATTACAATAGTTACATGTCGTGTTTATATATATCTTGTATTGCATACATCCGGCTGTTCTTAGAGAAAAGGTCTCATATATGAAACGTTAATGAATATTAACAATACAAGGAAATACGTTTAAGTTACTAGCCTGTGTTCGTACATATGAAAATAATAGTCAATAATAGTCAATAATAATTCCTCCCAATATATTATTTCCCCCAAAAAAAGTTGATTTTGAAAATTTAAAATTTAAATTTCGAAAATTTAAAATGAAGATAGGACCGTTTTTGCGGATTTGGGTTTAAGGTTTTAGAATGATGTATGTATACACACACACTTGGATATTTTGGACATTTTGGGCTCAAAAAATAATTAAATTAAATAGCTTAATTAAAGCAATTTATCCCATTTTATAACAATAATTAATTTCGAAGTTTTTCAAGTTTATAAAGATTGATTCATACAATACAGATTTACAATACAGTATTTAAATTGTATAATGTACATTCATCAAAATTTAGTGGAAAAATTTTAAAAATTTTTAACATCAACGTTTACGTTTTATTTTATTACTTCGAGTACAGCTTGATAAAACTGTAAATGAAATATCTAAAAGTTCACAAACAAAATGCTTTATTGATATTTTACAAACAAAAAATTTAAATTAAAATACGCACGATAACAATAATAAAAATTTCTTTGTAATATGTTTTGGATTTCGAAAAATAATTAAAAAAGCTCCAAAAGTATACATGAAATAACCTCAAACGTCCATATTTTACCTACCAGTTCAACGAGAATAAACCAATTACTAGTTTTGAAAGCATTTACTAAATCTATTTTAAAAGTGGTTTTAAAGCGAATTCTAAAACACTTTAAACGCATGGCAACATTTCACTCACACAAAAGGAAAACGTTAATTGGAGTAGTATAAAACTCACCATGACAAACAAAAGTTCATGCCGAAAATAATTTCTACGAAATGCATATTTTAATATTAAAAGAAATTAATTTTTACATATGATGGTAGGAGCAACGCGGAAATACTTAATACAATTTATTATTATATTAACTATGTTAAAAACTTCAAAGTATATTACGGTTTCACAATTTCATAATTACTTTGGTTTTACTCAGTACTCAACATTTTAAAATTTTCATTTCAGAAATTACTTACTGAATGTAATATAATATTAATTACTGCAATATAATATATATTCCAAATACGCTAATAATTTAAAAAAATTAAGACACTTAATTGAACAATTAGTTGAAGTGTTGTGTATAGTGTGGTCAGTATGATAAATTTATATTATCAATTTGAGGCGATTTTATCATTTTTAGAGCGTGTTACATGCAAGTCAATTAATTGATAAATGACGAGGCCCGCGTTTATATGTTTTGCATGGTTTGTAATAATTAATAAAGCTAGCTTTTACTTACTACACAATATACTAATGACAAATGAGTGTATAAGTACATGCAACTATATAAATTAATTTCATTTGAAAATGATGCTATGATTGCTGTATTATAGAAAATTATAATAGGAAATTAATTGTTATTTTCTGTAGTGAATTTGTTTTTCAATAAAATTCTATGTAAAAGAATGTCAAACAGTAAAAAAAGAATACGGTATTTGTAGAATTTCATTTTCTAGTCAATATAGTAGAGGAAATGTTTGTATATTCTATAGAATGTGTCAGGTCAAGTCAAGCATGTCGTGTAATAGGAAAAGCGGTTGACCGATACAAGAATTGTCAATGAAATAAGAAAACTGTGATACACTTGATGTAAATTTTCATTTATTGCAAGGCATCGATATCAACATAATTTATGATATTTTTATTCATAAATTGAGCGGTTTCGAAGCACAAGACTGGATTGTAAAGTGC
Source organism: Lethrus apterus (assembly GCA_018397195.1). Classification (NCBI taxonomy): domain Eukaryota; kingdom Metazoa; phylum Arthropoda; class Insecta; order Coleoptera; family Geotrupidae; genus Lethrus; species Lethrus apterus. The sequence goes on from JAFFZR010005587.1 coordinate 3,660, forward strand.
AATATATTGCCAGCTCTATTCTTCCTCACGAGTAGTTATCTGGTCATATCGTCAGATATAACGGCATTGTGTTGAATGAATGATTTATAAAAAGCAATGAGATTCTATTTTCAATATTTTAACTCAGCAGAAGAAGTACATGGCGCGGAAAACTTTATCTCACCATGTTAAATTCACGCCTAATACACACGAAATATTTAAAGTTTAAACGTCGACTGCATCACTAATTTAAAATGATCAGGTTTCATTCCAGGAATTAAAAATTAATTTAAAAAATGTATCAATCAATATTTTTTAAATGATACGTCAGAAAAGTTAAATTTGTAGTGTCATCACTTCTTACGTTAGACATCATACTCGAACTAGAATAGGAACCTCTAAAGTTTTCGTGTTAGACAAATAAGTGAGAAGTGCAACTTCGGTTTGCTGAAGTTTCAAGAAGAATAAAAGTTTTACATGTATACGTCAAACGTGTTTTTGAATATACGATTTTACAAAACGTTTTAACAAAATTGAAGAATTATTCTCATTTTGATATTAATTCCAATAATATATACTGTCCAGTACAAAAATATGAAACAAGATTTAATGTTAACAGTTAAAACAACAGTTAAAATACAAATCTTTAATTATAACAATATAATATAATGTTACAATATTGGAAACATTACATGAAGCCTTTGATAAAAGAGATAAGTTTCCAGCAGTTTCCACAAAATATTAGCTGTTAGAAACTTTACTCGGCGAATAGAATTAGATCCTACGAATTAAACAAACACAGCATCCTTATAACATAACTAAGATTAAAGGATCAAGGGGATTGAAAACCTACAATCTACGCCTATGTATTTTAACTTAATTTAATATTTATCTTTTACTGCACGACAATACCATTGGTTTCTTGGCGTATTTCCAAGCTTGTATGTACTATCGATGTATGTAATATGATAATTATACGTGTCTTACAAATTGTGTGTTTCAGAAGCTATACCAAAAGAACGACAAGAATCAGATAATGTCATAAAAATTAATTTTTACACATTTGGAAACTTTCTGCATGATCAGTCTTTAGAAAGATTTCACAAGAAAATTTAGCCATTTTAGAGAAAAATTGAGACTTATAAGAAATGCGAAGGGACGTGTGAAGAACAAGAACAATATCCTTCACCAAATACAGTCATCTGAATAAAAATTCGCAATTGTTTTAAAGTAGATTTCAAAGAAACAAAATATATATGAAAGTCACGTACAGCTTCTAGTCATTTAGAAACAATAAAAATATGCTGTTTTTACAAAAAATTTTTAGAGAAAATACTAAGAAATTTAATTTTTCGATGGTGGTTTGGATAAATGAGATTATTTTGTTAAACAAATGAAGAACTAAAGGAGTTGATAAATTATGGAATAAAAAAGAAGACAAGAAAGAATGTATAATAAAATAATGAATGGTGGAATTAAAGGCATAGAAAAAATATGAAGAAAATGATTTATTTATGAACAAAATAATTGTATTGATAAAGCGTTTGAAGTGTATAATAAATTTGATGAAAAAATTATATATTTATGACATGTATTACATTTAAATTTCAATATTTCTTATATCGGAAAATCTAGCCCTTTTTCTTAAACATATTTATTTAATATTCGTATTACAAAATATATATTCTCGTCATGTTAAACGAGGAAAAAATCAATGTTGATTTGTTTGCCAATATTAACATGAATTTAAATTTTCATTAGGTTTTCGATCGATTTCTTTATGTTAGCTTTTTTCTTTCAGATTTATTGAATTTAATTAATTTCGAATATTGATTACCATGAAAAAGCATCGAAATTTTCGAATTTTCATTTGAAAAATGGATAATTATTATGCCGATATGTGAATATGAAAATAAAATTCGTTTTAAATTTAAATAACAAAATATTATGGAATAATTTGAATTATAATTAAATGGAACAGCTGGAAATTTTTTTTCATGAATTTTCTATAACCTCAGTAAAGAGGTTAGATATCGAAAAGTTTGAGATTTTCAATAAAATTATTATTTACAAAATATCGCTCTATTCAACACGTTCTATTGGTTTACAGTTTTTGTTTTATGTGGGTTTTATACTTAACAGAAAGCTCGTTTATCTTATACGGTTTGTAAAATTACTGCTTTACTTTATACACATTTTATTAGCAACCGCATCATTTAATAAAGCATACCACGATACAAGTTATTTAATTAAATCTTATTTGCTTACAACAAGGATCTTAAAGATACATCGTCAATTTTCAAACTCAAACTGAAGTTAAATCCTTATTTGCTGGGTCAATATAATTAAAAAAATAATAATAAAACTCTGTCAGCAAATTGCTTCATAAAAACAAGTTTAAAGTGAACTGTTTTCAATGTTTAAGCCCTCGCCTGTCCTGCGATCTTTTATTTCTAATTACAGCGACAACTTTACTTACCAATGGATATCCGCTGAACACAAAATTTTAAATCCTAAATTTTAATCCTTCTTTTCTTCAAAGCCTTTCAGGCCATTTAATACATTTTTGCAGTCAATGAATCGAAGCATTATTGAAAGTATTATAAACGACGTTAAAACTCCACTGTTTTAAGAAAAATTAATTTAAAATTTATAGATTAAATTAGTTAATTGCATGGAATTTCTAAAAAAAAAAATTAATATTATAAAATTATTATTTGTAATAAAATTAGGAGCAAATTGATTAATGAAAAAATTCTCTTCACCACGTGACTACAGTATTCAAATTAATAAAAATTAACCCCTTAGATATTTAAAAAAATGTAAACTTAAATAATGCAAACTTAAAATAATTTCGTATTCAGAACGTTCAATTTTTTTTGCGTGTATAATTTGAAAACGTCATTGCAGATTACATTATCTGTACTGAAATTACAAAACTTTCGTTGGTTGTTAAACTCGAAGAAGCATCTTAGTAAATTTGAACATAGAACACGACGTTATTCCCTTATGTTAAATTAGAGACGTAAGTCGATTTATTTAACGATAGAATTTCGCTAGTAAATTATAATAAGTAATAACATCTCAGAACATCTAAGTTGCATCGCGCCTCTGAAACTTCCGACGTGTCCTCAATTTCTTTCGGAGCATTGGGCAACCGTTCGAAAATTATTTCAAGTGATACTACGATTATAAATTCTGTTAGAAATTCAAGTTCTGAATAGCGACTAGTTTAAAATTTTATACAAACAGAATAAAATCCAGTATTTATTAATTTTAAGTTTTTTAACTCTCATTCACACTAAACAATTTCCGCAATTTCACGTTTACATTTTGTAAGTAATTAAAAGAGTTAGGAATGACGCCTCGTAGAAAGATTACTTTACGTGAATGTTTTATTAAATTCATAATTTTAAATTAATTTGGACTACGATGCACAAAATTCTTTCGTTTTTCGTCGCAAAACCAAAATGGATCGATATAAACCGTAAACAGGCAATTAAATGGAACAACGATCCTATTTATTCCGGCTAATGTTGATTAGCGCATTTTGTAAAGCACACGTTTTCGAACTTGTAATGCGTTTAAGCCGAACTCGACCGATTGCTCTGCAGACGGGAAATAAGACTGCTTGAACATAGGATGAAGTGTAGAAAGGACCCTTCCAAAGAAAACGAGTATTACTTGATAGGACACCTATTTATGTTCCAACCTTCTTTATCTAAGGATAAAATGATTATTACAGCTCTAACGCCAATTATTACCAAAATATTTATCAGTAAATTTATAATGAAATATAAATAAATATTAGTTTATTAAATTTTGTGTGAAGCCAATTGTGGTGCCGTGCCAAATCTAATTTTAACAAACGATGGTTACATATAATACTAGAATCTTCATTTCCTTGTAAGGGACACAGAGATTTAAGATTGATTATTCTTCAACAAAGAACATAATGGATAGCCTGTGACATATATTAAAAGCCTCGTTTGTCTACCTTACTTCGCGCTGGATCTTGGAAATCTTGATTAGCACGAAAGCTACAATTTAAAGGTTGTCTGACCACCAGACTAGAGAACCATGACTTTGTTAGAACTAGAAAATATATGAGCGAATAAATTCCATTTGGTCACAATGAACAAGCCAACGAAACAACTACACTGACCAATAACCCAATGGTCTAAAGTCAAATTAACACACACAATTGTTTCCATATGTTATCATTAAACCCGTATAGAAAATTAAATAACAAATAAATTACTTAATTTCTTACAAAAATTAATAATTACTTTCAATATAGACTTGTTTTATTATTATATATAATAATTAAGCTTTTATATACAAAGTGACTGAGAAATAGTGACATTTTAGCAAACAGTAGTCAACCTAAATCCACAAAAACGACGCTTACATCTTTAGTGCTACAAAAATATTTTAAAAATGTGCTGCGATAAATTGTACCTGGAGCATTGGGAAAATATTGTTTGTCCAAGTTGCAGATATTTTATAAGAATAAAATTTTAAAGGTCTTCTATAGAGATCTTGCCTAACGTTTGTACAATTTTATTTTTCAGTACCAAGTCAATTATTTTATCACAAACTTTACAATTTACAATTAAATGAGAGCGACCATAAATAATTGAGTTTCCGTTCAATTATTTTTGTCGATCAAAGTTAATACCATGGACTGCATTGTATGTACGCTTTGTGTATATTTCCACTTAACTGGCATTCATAAAGCAATATGTGGGTTGTACTCTTCCAAAATTGAAATTCAGAATAAATCGTGCTTTTTGTTCATTTACGTTTATATTTATTTTATGCAGTTGCATATAGAAATATTCCCGAAATAAGTGAAATAATTTTAAATAATAAACGTTCATTTTATATACAACATAAATCTGCAAAAATTGTGGTTCTAAATTCCGGAATTTTGCTGTTTGAGTAAATAAGGTAGTTTGACAGGTGGATTTTCATCTAATTGAAACATACTCCTTTATTGTAAATCGTTAGACATATGATGTGCGTCGAAGGTTTCAGGTAATTTATTTACAAAGAACGTTTGTGTGCGAAATATTATAATTAGCTAAGCTGAGAAAATTATGCAGAAAATAAACCATAACGAACAATTGTTATAAAATTCTATTGAATAAACATATCTATTTTTAAAACAAATCCAAATAATAATTCTAAATATAAAAATATTTCAATATTGCATACACATTTATTTATAAGCGATTTTTATTTATTTATTTATGTATTTATGACGTAAGTGATTTTAAAGAAACTACAGGTGCTTTTCAACCGAGCTTTTACGCAACATTATTGGAAGTGGCTTTATTGCAATTTTACAAATGTTTTATGTATTTTTAAATAAATTACAATTAAACATAAAACGGAAAATAAAACAAATGCGTATATCAATGTAATGGTCGTATTGCAATAATAATGGATGCTTTATAATAAAATTTAATGTAACGACTGAAAGTAAACTAATAAAAATTAATAACATCATTTGATTAATGTTTGGATTTCTACTGAAAAATTAGTACCAAGTTATAATTTTGTATTTTCTTCTTCCTCGTTTTGAAGTAAAAATCTATATAATTTTAATTAATAACACGTTAATATTTTAAAGTTGAAATTTAGTCGGCAGGATACAAATTTTCCAAACATCTACAGTTGAAGAGGTAAAGTATTTAGTAAATATTTATTTAACAAATATTATGTAGAAAGGAGCCTTTTTGATGATCAAATATTTACCAAATTAAAATGTAACTGTATAAAATTATATTTGCCTTAGATTAATATCCATATGTTAAATGCTTTAATATAATTAATCATAAAAAATTTGATAAAAATATTGGGATCGGCAATTTTTATTTTAAATTGATATTTAAAGGCAAGTACAATCAATAATGCATACTGGATATGTGCCAAAATATGCATGAATAGAAAATAGTTTATCAAATGTAGACAATATTGATATATATCAGGCTAATCAGTTTTATCATAAAATTATGCAATACCAATAATTAAATACTTATATGTAATATATTTAATTTGCATTCATACAATGTTTAATTAATTATAACTAATCATGCGTAATGATTAAAATAATTCCATTTGTTATTATTTTAAAAAATAACAGGCTTTTATAAACATGTTGCTATGTTACCAATTATACAAATATAGTTATTTTAAGATAATGTATTAGTTTTAATTATTCTTTTTAAATAATTACGTAATTATCTAACTGATATATTCATCAATTTCAACATAAACCTTCGTATTTTATTTTTCCTTGTTTTTTTTTATATTGTGTTTTATATACCGGGTGTTTCAAATTATCGGGACGAAGTTAGCAGAACTTCGTTATTTTGGGAGCTACAGAGTCGGTTAAATTAATAATAATACATTTTTTTTTTAAATAGAACCCCGTATGTTTTGTAACATAGAAAATGAAATTCTCAATAAAACCTTTTTATACAACTATATCTCAGAAATGAAAAACAAAAGAGCTACGACGATATTAATACAGGATCACAGCACAAAGGATAACTTCGTTAGTAGAGAAGCTACGGTGTTGGTCAATACATCAAATATGTGTAGTTTTTTTTGCTGATTACAATGCTGCTGAATACAATTGCGGGTCGCATTTCTGAACTAAAAAAGCAAAAATATTATAACTGTAAGTTACTGTAAGTTAAATCAAAGTAACCATTACGTTGATGATGCCATGAAAGTTCTCTCTAAATTGCGAAAGGATTACTGAAAAATGCGAAAGGATTACTGAAAAATGCGAATCGCAATTGTTTTTTTGCCATCGTAATCAGCAGAAAAAACTACACATTTTTGATATATTGACCAACACCATAGCTTCTATACTAACGAAGTTATCCCATGTGCGGTGATATGGTAGCATAAATATATTTTGTACAAAATTTCATTTTCTACCGACTGTTACATAAATATACTGGGTGTTAAAAATATTATTATCTGAGTTGGCTTTGAAATGTGATGCGTAATTGTTATTTTGTGTGGACGATTGCAATCAGCGGAAAAATCACTTCATCTTTGGTAATTTAACCGAATCTGTAGCTCCAAAAGTAACGAAGTTAGCAATAGTGCCCAATAATTTGAAACACCCAGTATTTATTTTTAATTTCGAAAAGTGTCATTTTTTTGTATGCGCATTCGTTGAAGTACGTTCCTGTATCGTAATTAAAATATATTTATTTATGACAAGAATGGGTTCACGAACAAAAAGCTCTTAAGTACTATACTTAAGAGCTTTTTATGTTTATAATTTGGATTGCAATATTTTTGGTAAAGTTAACAGTTGACTAAATATTTCTAGTCGTGTATATATGAATAAAATATTTTTGGATTTTATTTAAATAATGGAAATATATAAAAAAAACAATTTTAAAAAATACGTGAATTTAAAATTGTAAAAGATGTATGAAAAGAATTGCTCAGAACAACCGTCAAGTAAATCTAAGCTATTATTTAAGGCAACTCGATGTTGTTTTGCAGAAAACGAGAGTGTGGAATGTATCGGTATAGAATATCGCTGATACAATTCCAAAAAGGAAATCGGCGACGATGATATTGAAGTAGGGCGCATGTGGTATTCATTTGCGCGTTCGGAGCCAATACGGGCTAGGCCACTATTGATTTCCAACCCCTTGCCCCAGCTCTGTACAGCTGTACGTGTACAGATTTATATATTCTATATATATTCGTAAGACATGCGTAAGGTATTTAATTGTTTGATGGTGATTTTCTGTACGAGGAAAGCTATATGTCCTTCACCCATACCACATAAAGCAGCGCCTTCTATCTTAAACACATCATATCATCGATTAGATATAAGCTAGGGCTCAATACTTGTTATGAATCGACTTCCCAACGATCAACATTACTTCAAGTTTCACTTAACTATGCCAGTTTATTCGCAAAAATAACTTTTAATAGGGCTTCAATTTTCAATAAATATTACTACTCTCATTAAACTCAGATTTAAATTTACCAAATAACAAAAGTTAAATCATTAAAAATAAACAAATAAAATTAGTAAAGTTACAAAACTTTTATTGTTTTATTTTTCTAATTATTTTGGCATGGAAACTATGTATATGTAAATTTCATAGTTTTAACCTTTTACATCCAACCAACTCGGATGGATATTTCCAATTTTCAATGTGATTTAATTTATATACATCTTTACGACTGTCCTAAAATACTGAAATTATCTCATCATCTCAGACTTGTCCTATTTAGTTATATAGAACTATATAAAATTGTACAGTTAGTTGAGGAAATTGAAAATATGAATATGTACAAAATATATGAAACATATGGGAAAATTGTAACAAACAAAGAAAATGGTTATTTCCGTGGGAGTCAATTTGTCATAATTTATTTTATTTTATATTACTTTGGCGTGTCCTATTGTAACGAGTGCATGTTGTGTCAAAAAAATAAAATGGTTGATGGAAGGAAGGAAGAAACGTATAAAACACGTAAAAGCGTAAAAGCGTAAACAACAGTTTTTTTGTATTTGTTTTAATATCGACGTGGATATTAAATTTACTTCAAAACTTTCCCATATAGAACGCCATCTATCACAACACCATATCATCGATTAGATATAAGGTAGGGCAGTCTCGCATCAGTGTGATATCATTAATCAAAACGTACGTTTGCTTGTTTTATCTCGAGACTTGTTTTATTAATCGACCTTTCCAATGTTGAACATTACTTCAACTTTCACTTTACAATATGGCAACAATTATTTTCAAAAAAAGACACCAAGTTAATGGATTAAGGATCGATATCATTTAATGATACATATAAAAAATTCAACATCAAATATTTGGAAAAATTTATCTTCAATGAAAAAGTCATTGAACTTGATTCTGTACAACTTATCGAAGTCATTTTATAGCCACAAACTTTTAACAGCAGGTTTACGGCTTCAGATTGAGATAAATATTTTCAATCTTATTTATCAGACGTACACATATTGGTTTGAAAGTAATAGCAACTATTAAAGTTAAATATGAAATTAAAAGGCACTTTTAGGTTGTGTAAATGTTGTACAATTCGTGTTATTTTATCTAGAATCATACTTTTAATTTAAATTTAATTTACAAATGTGAATTATCATTACTATATGGTGACCATAAGGATTTAGTGCTTTCATATTTCCCACAGAATTACTCCTTTAATAAGTTAATTAGTAACGGTACATGACAGTCCATGCAGTTGAAATCATGAAAGAATTTCTAAATATTCGATATGTTGGAACTGAACATGGGCTTTTCATATTTCATAGTTGCATGTTCCAATTATTAAGTAGTAAACGTTGCATGGTGGCGTACTATAATTAACTCGCTAATTCAATTTGTATATTGTCAACAGAAATTCCCCTTAAATATATGAGAAACTGTATAAAGAATAATTAAGCTAAATTCGTGGTTTCATATTTCTGACGCTGCAATGCAGTATTATTATTTCACAGCAAAGCGAGTATTGTAATTAGAATAACATCAAGAATATCAGAGTACACGGTTGTCAAAAGAGTATGTGCAACCCGTTACCCAGCATGCCCCTAACTCTCTTTCAACAGCAATTTCCCTTACACTTCTTGTTCTATAAGCTTTTGCACATTTTCCGTACCTAAATCTGCTTATTATATTATTTGTGGCATTATCATATAAATTATTAATTAAATAAAACATAATATACACAAAAAGTCATCTTAAACTTTGATGAGAAATAATAGTTCATATTTCATTTAAGTAAGTAAATTAATAAAGATTATTTAACAAAAAGACACTATTTTAACAGGGTAATAGCTGACTTTAACCCAAACCCAAATCCGCAAAAACGGCGGTCCTACCTACATTTTAAATTTTCGAAAAATGATCTCGCCGATTAAATTCTATATTACTTTATAAACATATTAAGAAGAAAAAATAATGAAGCAGTAAAAGTTAGAAGAAAAAAGAAAAAAGTGGATTAAGTTGGATTAATAATAAAACAGTGTTAATAATCATACAAAAGACAAAAAATAGTTTTTCCCTTGCTTCCCTCTCACCACTTGTGCCAAGCTCGAAGAACTTAATTGGACTGGATAACTTTAATTAAAGAGTAAAATATTTCAGTTCCATTGTTGACGTTGAGTGTTATAATTTTATCAAAATTTAATAAAATAATAATAATAATAGCATATACAATGTGCGATACAAAAGTAAGAGCGCGATCAAGGAAAGTTTCGAACAAATAAGTGAAATGAATGTGCTGCTTGTTCTATAGATTGGCTTAAAGGATATAGAATTTATTCAATTTCCACAGCGTCGCCTGTTTGTTATGTAAAATGCTAATGCGTTTATCACTCGTTCTTCGTCTCTGGCAGTTTCCTTCGCTTGGACAGCTCTCCTCGGAACATTTATCAGTTCGGGAATTATGCTCATTTCCTACCCTTGTCCCTTGGGTCGATCCTAGTGAATATATAGCATGCTATGCAATTGAAGAGCCTTGTCACGAACATTTAATTTAAATAGTCCTTAATGTCGTTATAATTAGTCAACGATGATTAACGCTGTACATAAATTTCTGGATTACAGACAACGGTTAAAAAACAATTAGTATAATGAAATATAGTATAAAAAAAAATCGCGAAAAAAGGGTAAAACAATTAATTACGTTCAAACTGATCTAAAACAAATAATAAGAAGAGGAGGAAACAAACAAAATATAGTATACAACAAATAGATTAAAATATAAAATAAATCTAGAAGAATTTTAAAATTTATAAAATATTATGTGTATGCCGATGCAGTAAAACAAATGAGAATATGCAAGTATTATTTACTATCGGAGTGAGTTATAATATAATGACATCACTGATTATGGTAATAAAAAATATATATGATCATTTTCTACAATATGTAACAATAGAGATGAAATTTGTCACACTGCCAAATGATTGATTTAACTGTAGGTATGTTTCGTTTGTCAGCATACTTGTTGTTACAAACCGCTGAAGCATTTGTTGATTATCGGTTTAATAACTTTCAACATTTCAGTACGCGTGTATAATATATTAATAGCTTCCATTAATGCTCAGTAGAGTACGTGACATTTTATATGGGGAATAAAAACATCATTAATAATAATAATAATAATAATCCTTTTAGGTTTTATTGCACATACATACATCAAGCAAATTAATGTAAAATAGTCGTACTGTAATAAGTCAAGAGTCACTCTTTTAAAAATGTTTAATACACATCAAGTCCTTTTTTCCATATATCGTTACATTGTAAATGTAGTTATAAAATTATGTTTAAGTTTCTGTTCCTACCTGTATATATTACATTAAGTTGATATTTATTATATAATCCTTTACTCATAAGAAATAGAGAAATATCGAAGAAAACGAAAATGACAGTGTACAATACAATATACAAACCAATTTTGACATACGGAGCTGAAAGCTGGGTGCTAAATAGCCAAATGAAAAGTAAAATACAGGCATTAGAAATGAAATACCTAAGAAGTGTAAAAGATATTACTAGAAGAGACAAAATAAGAAATGAGACAGTTAGAGCAGAGCTTAAAGTTGAACCAGTGCTGGAAAGCATAGAGAAACAACGCTTAAAGTGGTTTGGGCATCTAGGATGGAGGATGGAAGACAAACGAAAAGAATATGGCTCGCAAAATCCACACAGAAAAGACAAAGAGGAAGACCAAGGTAAACATGGAATCAAGGAGTAGCTGAATCGTTGATGGAACGAGGAATATCTTGGAATGAGGGGATGAAGATGGCGAAAAATAAAAAAGAATGGACAACATTTATTTATTCATAATATTATTGTGACCAAATATGTATTGTAATCTTGTAATTAGTACCTTGACACCTTAGGGTAATTTAAGGTTTTTGATTAATATAATATAATATTATTATTATTTATGCAAAATTATGTTTATTATGATACCAATAATAATAATTTTTTAAACCCAAATCAAAGAAACAAATGATGACCAACCGATATACAAAATCATATTGAATGGAATATGCATGTAGTTTCGTTTAAAACAGTACAGGCTGTTAGAGAAATTAAAAAGTAACTGAATGAGACGCAACAGTTAATAAAACAATAAATCATTAATTTATTCCACATTATTAAATAACAGTGGAAATTAAATTATCTTGACAGATCAGACCGTTCTCCCGCATACGTTTAAAAACTTGTGCAAATGGCACATAAAATCAGTTCGGCATTCTAATCATTCATGAACAAAGTTTTAATTCAACGAAATGAAATTGAATTTGAATGAAAGCGAATTTCGTTAACGGTCATAGCATGCACAGAAATTCGCATATAAATGTTAACGTCAAACATCGTTTTTCAACAAGACTTATTGTTTTTTTTTTTTTTTTGAAAACGCGCCATCAACATGGGGAAAATGAACTCAAATTTATAACTTTCAATCCTGCACTTTGATAATTTTGCGAAGATCCTTTTTTGGGACTATTCGGTATTTCGAAGATACAAGGCGATAATTGTTCGAAAACACCATTGGTTTAAACGTTGATGTCATACGTTGTAGATTACGTTTCCATTGTTACGTTTCATTTTCTGTCTTTGAATGTTGTCAAAATTTATTGCGTCTCGTATTTTCGTTTGATAATTAAGTTTTCGTTAGTGAAGTTATCTAATATGAATCGCCATACGAGCGCCGAGATGACTGATATGCTTTTATGTATGAAATCTTTACATGTAATAGTAAGTAATAACGTATTGTTTTTTTTTTCGAAAAGCTTTTAAGATCCTGTATCTTCGAAACAAAAATCTTAAAATTTAGGAATAACCCCTTGAATTTTTGCGGCATGTTTAGTAAACAGCCTGTATATTTTTTCCCTTTTGAGAAAGTTAATTGGAGCAATGGTTTAAGATTTCTAATAATATATCAAGGTAAATGTCAACGCGGCAAAAATAAAATTGTCTTGCATGAATTTAATAAATTACTTTGAGCTAGATTTATCGCTTGCGAACATATAGCTCAATATTTCACATCTTTTGTAAATACGTCCGATATATTTTATTTTCAGACCTCATTTTGTACCTTATTGTAACTGTTTTGAATAAAGTCGTCATAAATCAACGATAAACCTTTTGTAAATTCTGTAAAATGTAAATCTAATATATTGGAGAGTGTGTATTGTAGAGATTTCTATGACGTAAGCAAAAGCAATGATTTATCTTACAACGAGACACAAATAGCATGTTTTGATTTAAGAATTAAATATTTATATTGTTTTCTATTGAATAAGTAAGTACAATTGTTTCCAAAATATCCGTTTTGTTTTAAAACGTTGTGTAAAAATTATTATTGATTTTTGTAAATTTACTAAAAATATCACTATGGTCGTAGCATAGATATTATTTTTTTATTATTCAAAAGTAAACGTAAACTCGTTTAAACAATGTTAAAATATGAATAAAGAATAAATTTTTCCTTATAACAAAGCGCTTTGTTGGAACATACACATACATTGAAGTCTCTTATTGGTTCTAATCTCGACAATTAAAAATACGAAATTAAAAATCCGTGGTTGTTCTGAATTACCTTTATTACATTTTTGCAACTAAGCTTTTAATTTTATTATTCAACAAAAATTCAATTCAATATTTTTTTGTTGCAAATAGAATTTTAAATCGGTTTTATCAAAACAATTTCATTGATTTGTAGTTACTTTCTGTGCAGCGCTATAAAATGTTACCTCGTTCCGAGAATCAAGCAAAACGCAATAAAATGTACTCTCGTTATTAACATTTAATATATTTCTTCGTCCTCGATTATACGAATATGAGTTACATTGTAATCCAGATTACTATATAAGACCATAATTGTATGAGCATTTAATTGAATGGAAGATTTTGAAATCTTAATATTGTTGGCATTCAATATGTACGAACATTTCTCATTCTATTTCGATGCAAACTACAATGACATTCGTGAAAATGATTTTAAATGTAAATTAAATTCTTTGGTGCGTAAATTTGGAAGGAACTCTCGCTGAAAGTGTTGTGAAACTTGTGTTAGTTTATTTTCATGGTTCGGTAAAATATTATTTTTTCTCCGTAACGTGCATACACAAAGTGTACATTGTTTGCACAAATTGTCGTAAATACTGAAGTCATTGTGTAACTTGTTACAATGTTTTAGTTCATAATGGTGTAACGTTCGCAACAAACTATAACAATAATAAAACTTTTGAACGTGTTGTGTGTAAATTCAGTAAAGTAAAACCGGCTAAGATGTTTAAGAATTCAGTGACTTGAACTCTTCGTTTATTAGGAAAGTTGTTGATAACACTTAATACTTTCGTATTTAAATCAACGTTAAACAAATCTGCAATAATAATTTCTCAATTTTTTTCTGACTTTTCCACTGCTCGTTTCTTTAAAATGTTACATTCGCTTTTCCGTAAACAACTTTTCACAAACAGAAATATTTTGCGGAATTTCGCCGCAGTTGTAGGTTTCTTGTCAAAATATATGCATTTTTTGATATTCTACATGCAATAGGCTAATGCAATACACTTACTGATTGTCAAGACCTACTTTTCCAATCATAGAATTTTTATTTTGTATGCAATTTCGTATCAAATTGGGAAAAAAAGAATGCACATTATTTCTTTTTATAGAAATTCTGAAATTTTTGAAATTTTTACTTTATACACAAAGCAATGGATAGTTATCGTAGATTTATAAACAAACATACGTGAGATTTCATCAAGTAAAGAATTTATCTTGGAATTCAATATGACTTTATGAAAAATAAACAATGAAAATACAAGCGATAAACAACATGAAACACAATCACTCATTTTAATATGTTTTTTATAATAATAATAAAATAATATAAAATTCAACAATGTAACAAGGAATCTCCAACCCAAAAACAAAATCATCAGTATATTTTCAAATGTTTTGTATCTAAAAATTTAGAAATTTTTTTGGCATAACAATTCGCGTAACTTTGTACATTTCTTATCATCGAATTAACTTCAACTTATACGTATACGTTAATTTATGGATAACGTTCTTTTCAAAAATTCTTTAGGGACTTTTCTCAATTTACATATAGTTATCCTGGCGCACAAACATGTAAACTTAATTTTCCCGCAAGAATGATAACACTCTCATGACAAATATATTTAAATTTGTAATTGAAACTAATTCATAATTTTTAAATTTAATGTTTGACGTAGAAGTCGAATTAATTGAATTTATATAATAATATTGTTGATTATTTCATTCAAAAAAACATTAAAAAATAATAATAAATAAAACTCACTATTCTCAATATATATAGGTATATAAATTTTTTGATAATGAAATTAACATTATTATAAACATTTTGCTCATTTTTATAGAAATCCCCATTTAAACTACATCTACCGTTACTTATACCCGTTTGGTGTTACTGATAATAATTAAATTGTCGGGACGCGCCATTTCAATCAACAGATCAAGATATTTACTTAACATGAACCATTTGAAGCTATGCTATATTTAGATTAATCCACACGAAGATATTCAAATTACATGTATTTGAATATCTTCATTGTCATTAAATTAGAAATTGACTGTACAAATTATTCATGTACTGGTTCTGATATTGTTGTAATAACTAACAACCTGTTATAGGTCATAATGTACAATTTTATTTTCCATCGTGGTATTATTGAGTAAATTCTGTGACGAAAAATTTCTTTTGTGAAAAAATCACGGTTTGATGATATCTCGGTGATAAGTGATAAGTTTCAGTAAAAGCTTTAAAAAAAAATAGAATGTATAATCGTCAGTTTGTTAAATAATAAACGAGGCCTGCGGTTTAAATGATAAAATAATTATAAAGAACAATGTTGATGATAACCACTTGAAATGCACATCTGGAATCTAATAAATGTCGTATTTTAAGGAAGGAGGTGAGATATTTTAATTAAGCATCGAAATTGTTTGAGAAGGAATGCTTACTCATATATTTGTAGATACTTTGTGTAGGTGCTTTAATATAGGGCTTTCACGAACATTTTCCTCTATTTTATATCTCTAGCCATTTTAGTTAATTCTCTCCAGTTCTTTTTTTTTCGTTCGTTTATCAAGTCATTTTCGAAACAAAATTCTACCACATATTATGCATACTTTTAACTCTTGGTAAAAACTTTTACGTGCTGTTATAATTTTGTCATATTTTAATAGGTATTTGCGACGTAACTCTTCCTCTGCTTCATTTTCCTGAGTAAAATAGTTTGCTTTCATCACTATTTCCTCTTGTCTCTGGCCTGGCCATCTTGCATCAGATGGCCAAACTGAATTAAAATTGTTATACATTTTACTTAATATTTGAGACAGTTTAGACGCATGTCTAGATATCCATTTTTTCCTTTGTGGCTATAATTTAAACTATTTGATATTTTCCCATGGATTATGAATTGTTAATACCACCTTAAGATTTATAACATCTTGTATACAAATTTTAATTCTTATTTTTTTTTCTATATTTTGTGTTTTTCACCATTTTTTCTTTTCACGTCTGAAAGATGATTTCAATTTACCGTATTAGTATACGAAAAATTAATCAGTGTAATAATTTTTCTGTTCGATCTTTTAATAAATTCGGTACGGTCGGAAAGTAAGTGGTATATTTTATGTTCGATATAAATTTCCAAGACGTGCTTACGTACGAAAATACTTTGAAACGATTAAGGAAAATAAATTGCAAGGATATTAGGCCAGGTGGTTTCTTATGTTTGCCATTAGAATCGTATATTTAGAATTCGATGGTTTCAAGAAGACACAGACGCCTCGACGGTTTGATTTTTGATATTTATTGTGAAAACGCGAATGGAAATATGTAAGTTGTCTAAAACATAGAAAATGATTAATTTTTTTCACATTTAGGATATTAGCATGTATTTGTCATACATATTATATGTATTTTATACGTAAATTATTAATTAAAATTTTTATCATAAAAATTGTTGTTCTGTCGAAAGACTAGTCTTTAACAGAGTCTACTGCGTTCTTTTTGAATGAAAATAGACTTAAAGTATCTGAAAATTCATTACTTGTTTGTGGGAATTTTTACAGTCACTAATAATTTTTTTGTTGTTTATTTACTTATTTATTTAATTACTTAGTCAAGACGTCATTTTATTTGCTTACTTAATGTTAATTTAATACATTTCACCGTAAATACAACATACATTTAATTAAATTACAAAATGATCAATATTATGCATTCAGATGGTAAATTCCCGTGATCTGAAAGGTGAATAGACAAATGGAACGAAGCTTTCTATATATGCACGTCAGAGGAAATGTGCCGTGATGAAAAATTCATCGAGAACCCTACTTATCATATAACCCTTGTAATCTTGTCAGATAGATTTGGGACGGATCTGTCCATTCATCGCCTACATTTTTCTTCGTTTGGTTTAAAACTTGCAGCTCCTAAACCGACTGAAATTGATAAAAATGACAAAAATTTATAAACGCAATTTCTTTTACAAAACTTTATGATGATTTATGAACACGATGCCCCGAGGTAAAATCTCACGTGTGCAACGTTATTATTCGCGAAAACCGAATAAATCTATAAACGGACAGTTTGACACAATTTCTATTTCAAGATGTAGAATTGGCAGGTTGAACGTTACAGGTGAATAACACTAATATTGTAAGAATGTGTTTGCCAAGTTACACTTTTATTACTTAAACGTACGCCAAATGTAATTAATAAGATGAATTGTTAATATCAACTGAAATAGAAACACAATGAGATGCAATAAATTCATACAAAATGGGTTAAGAATATTGTTAGAAAATTTTAATAATTTATAATTTGAATAGAAAACTTTTTCATTCTTTGGTATTTATTTATAAGACCATTTATTATATGAGCAATTAACATTTTAAAGAATATTAAATTTTTAATTCAAATTTATTATTTAATTTCCCTACAAGTTTTTATATTTACGTCAGCTCCTAAAATTTATTACTTTGTGTTGGTTATTATAAGATAATATTGTTAATGTCGTTTATTGTAATTAATTGGACGTTTTCTAATCTTCGGAAGATTCATTCGTTTACGATACGTTTGGGACTAATATCTCAAAGCTTATCTCCAAAAATAATTCCTTGTAGCTATCATCGTACATTTCGAGTGCTGAATGCGGCCGTTGAAATTTAATTCCATCTGACAATCTCGTGTAGTACCGAGCACGTATTTTAATTAGTCGATTTTGATGTCGACCGTTTAATTTCAACGGGATTTACAGCACAGTAATACTCTTAAAACTTGAAACAAGTTGGAAATTGTATCTGTAAAACTCTTCAGTTCGTCAGAGGATTGATTAAATTATTTGCAAACGTGTGAATATAATATTAATTTAACAAAAAGTTTTGTCTCCTAGTGATCATTTCGTTTTAATTTTCAATTTATATACAACAGTTTAAAAATAGTTGTAATTCTTTGAGGGAACTATAGAACATGGGGTAAAAATTCTTATAAAAAAAAAACTATGCATCAGGTAACTTTTTCACTTGAAAACTTTTAAATTGATACTCATCGTATACATGAAGTAAATTGAGTTCTATTAAATTCTCTTTGATGCACGTACCTTATTATAAATATGTATAGGTACTTAAAACTTTTAATTAGGTTTTTATATTTTTTCAGCACAGCTTATGGTTTTAATTAATTTCAATAATTTGGTGATAGTTTTGTAAAGATGAATTAATTATTATAAATAATAATTTAATTGATTTTAATTGCTTTGAATTTTTTATCAGTTGCGTGTTGAAAATAGAAATATAATTTTATCATTGGAATAAAACAAAACAAACAAAAACTGTGAAAATTATTGTTGTAAAATATTTACCTTGTACAATGTAAACAAGCATTGGGAATGTAATAATTTCGCTAATTTTCCAACAACTTAAACTAAAACTCACATTCAAGTATTCAAGTTTTGGAACTTGAATATATCAAATTATTATTAAAGGCGGAACGACAATTTATGTGGAGAAAACATTTTATATAAATGTTTATTCAGAATTATTGGAATTAATTCGTTATGTAGTCATGTCAGTTTGAATCGTGTAGTTTGTACATACATTGATAGGAATTCGTATATTTCCTATATGCATAGGATTTCCTACAAATTGTCTCATTAAACTGGCTTATGAAGTGGAGCATTAACGGATTTTAAGCCAATTTGTATCAAACAGCTTTCTGTTTGATATTCAGCATATATTCATTACGGGGACATATGAGGATATCCATTGCAAAGTTATTAGTAAATTTACACATTTTAATGAGCATGTTAAATTACAAATAAATTGGATAAATATTCCGCATACTGAAATAACATCACAATTGAAAGGAATGTTATTTTGTTCGGGAAAACCGTAGAAAATATATACCGTTTTCCAGTTCCGTCCCTCCAGAGAGGTATTACATCCAATTCGCTCGGTTGCCTAGATATGCTATAAAATTCCTAGCAGTCTTGCGGTAAATATCGCGGTTAGAATCAAATGTCTGGAATATTTCAAGATTTTTGCTTTTCGATTTCATGCATCGATTCTCGTAGCCAACAACTTGTTTTTTTTTTATTTTTGTATATATACTGTTTATTTAGTAACCGAGTCTCACAAAGTTTTGAAAATGTATACGCTATAGTTACCATACGTCTATGGAAAATAATATATCAGAAACATTAAAAAAATCCAGTATTAGTAAAAAGTTAAAATAGGCGGAAAAAATTAAAATTTGTTTATTAAATTGAAGAACCGCCAATTTTGTGGATTTTGATATTGTTGAGTTCCTTTAAATTTATTCATATTGTTAGATATCTTGATGAATAAAATAGTTTTAAATTCTTCTGTATCAGTTTGACAGGAAAAAATGTTAAAGCTCAGAATTTATGATATAATCTGAAATTAATTAAAAATACGGTAACTAACGTATATACAGGATTGCGATTATGTATGGAACCGGGGGTCCGTCGTGCTAAAACGATTTGAGCTAGAATCCTGAAATTTTAAAGAGACTTAGGACTCGATGAAAACTACTTTTTTACATTTTAAAAGTTTTTGTTGATCCATAAGTTTTCAAAATGCAAAGCATACTTGATTTTTTTTTTAAATGGGAACATGGGTTAAATGGGACATCGTTAGAAAGTTAATTTTTTTTCGAATTTAACGGTATAATAGTTTTGGTGATTTGTTTGACAAAATCTTAGAAAAAAATTAAAACTAAATTGAAATAAAATAAAACACGTAAATCAAGCAGCCTTTGCAAATTCGTCAAAAATTAGAAGAACCTACCTATGGCAGTAGAGAATGACCCAA